>VSMD01058931.1:0-16721 GCA_008750895.1 Mirza zaza
GCAGATAACATAAGCTTTAAAATAGCAAAAGTAGGCCGGGCGCGGTGGCTCGAGCCTGTAATCCTAGCTCTCTGGGAGGCTGAGGTGGGCGGATCCTTTGAGCTCAGGAGTTCGAGACCAGCCTGAGCAAGAGCGAGACCCCATCTCTACTATAAATAGAAAGAAATTAATTGGCCAACTAATATATATAGAAAAAATTCGCCGGGCATGGTGGCACATGCCTGTAGTCCCAGCTACTTGGGAGGCTGAGGCAACAGGATTGCTTGAGCCCAGGAGTTTGAGGTTGCTGTGAGCTAGGCTGACGCCACGGCACTCACTCTAGCCTGGGCAATAAAGTGAGACTCTGTCACAAAAAAAAAAAAAAAAAAAATAGCAAAAGTAAAAAAGGACAAAGATGGCCACTATATAATGGTGAAAGGGAAGATCCGACAAGAAGATTTAACAATTCTTAATATTTATGCACCCAATGCAGGAACACCAGTTACATATAGCAAACCTTTTCTGACCTAAATAGCATGATATGTAATATCATGCCATAGTAGCAGGGGACTTCAACACTCCACTGAATGAACTGGACAGATCCTCCAAACAGAAAATAAGCAAAGAAATAATGGATTTAAACAGAGCTCTTGAATGAAAGCATCTGACATATCTCTACAGAACATTCCAACCAAATAAAGCTGAATTTACATTCTTCTCAGCAGCCCATGGAACTTTCTGCAAAATTGATCACTTACTAGGCCACAAATCAGACCTCAAAAAATTCAAAAACATAAAAATTGTACCACATATCTTCTCTGACCATAGTGGTATAAAATTAGAGTTCAATTCCAACAGAAATACTCACCACATCACAAACTCAGGGAAACTAAACAATCTATTGTTGAATAACTATTGGGTCAGGAGGAAATACAGGGAAATCAAGCGTTTCTTCGAACTAAATGATAATGGAGACACAAGTTATCAAAACCTGTAGGATACAGCAAAAGCATACCTGAGAGGAAAACTAATAGCAATAAATGCTCACATTCAAAAAACAGACAGTTTAAAAATCGACAACCTAATAAGTAGACTTAAAGAATTGGAAAAGGAAGAGCAAACCAATCCCAATCCTAGTAGAAGAAAAGAAATAACTAAGACAAAGCAGTACTAAATGAAATTGAGAATAAGAGAATTATACAGAAGATCAACAAAACCAAAGCTGGTTTTTTGAAAAGATAAACAAAATTGACAGCCCTCTATAACAAAATAGACAAGAATTCAAAGGGAAAGTACTATAAGAAACTCAATTACAAATGAAAAAGGAGAGGTCACAACAGACACCACAGAAATACAAAACATTATTTTTGATTACTATAAAGAACCATATGCCCAAAAACTACATAATGAGGAAATAAACAAATTCCTGAAAACATGCAACCTCCCGAAGTTCACCCAGGAGGCAACAGAATTTCTGAATACACCAATTTCCAGCTCAGAAATTGGAGCAGCAATTAAAAACCTCCCAAAACGGAAAAGTCCTGAACCAGATAGCTACACTTCAGAGTATTACCAAACATATAAAGAGGAACTCATACCTAATTATTCCACAACATTGAGAAAGATGGTATCCTTCCTAGCTCATTCTACAAAGCCAATTATCACCATGATACCAAAGCCAGGAAAGGACACAACAAAAAAAGAAAACTACAGACCAATATCCCTCATGAATATAGATGCAAAAATCCTCAACAAAATTTTAGCAAATAGAATTCAGCAGCACATCAAGAAAATAATACACCCTGACCAGGTGGGCTTTATTCCAGGGATGCAAGGCTGGCTCAACATACGCAAATCTATAAATGCAATTTGCCTCATAAATAAAAGCAAGTACAAAACCTATATGATTCTGTCAATAGATACAGAAAAAGCATTTGACCAAGCCCAACACACCTTTATGATAAAAACTCTTAACCAAGTAGACATAAATGGCTCATACCTTAAAATTATCAAGTCCATTTATGACAAACCCATGGCCAATATCAAACAATTTCCATTCCCATTTCCAACCAGAATTAGACAAGGTTACCCGCTATCTCCACTTCTATTCAACATAGTGCTCAAAGTCCTTGCTACAGCAATTAGACGAGAGGGCTATTAAGGACATCCAAATGAGGGCAGAAGAAATTAAACTTTCGGTCTTTGCCAATGACATGATATTATACCTAGAAAACCCCAAGGATTCATCCAAGAGACTCCTAGAAATGTTAAATGAATTCAGTAAAGTCTCAGGTTACAAAATCAATACACACAAATCAGAGGCATTTATATACACCAATAACAGTCAAAACAAAACTCAAATCCAAAAAGCAATACATTTTACAATAGCCTCCAAGAAAATTAAATGTCTAGGAATATATTTAATGAAACAGACATATACAGGGAGAACTACAAAACACTAAGAGAATAAATTGTAGAAGATGTAAACAGATGGCAAAATCTACCTTGCTCATGAATTGGTAGAATCAATATCATTAAAATGTCAACACTGCCTAAAGTGATCTACAGAATTAATGCAATCCCTATCAAAGTACCATCATCATTCTTTACAGATCTAGAAAAAATAATTCTACACTTTATATGGAACCAGAGAAGACCTCGTATAGCCAAAGCAATCTTAAGTAAAAAGAACAAACCGGGAAGTACTAATCTACCAGACTTCAAGCTGTACTACAACAGTATAATAATTAAAATAGCCTGGTAATGGCACAAGAACAGAGACAGATCTTTGGAACAGGACTGAGAATTCAGAAATGAAACCATCCGCATATGGTAATCTAATCTTTGACGAAGCAGACAAAAATACACATTGGGGAAAAGAATCTCTTTTCAATAAATGGTGCTGGGAAAACTGGATGGCTACATGCAGAAGAATGAAACTGGATCCCCACCTCTCATTTCTCACAAAAATCAATTCAAGATAGTTAACAGACTTAAAACCTAATGCATGAAACCTTAAGAATTCTCAAAGAAGATGGTAGGAAGACCTTTTTAGACACTGGCCTAGGCAAAGAATTTTTTAACAAGACCACCAAAGCAATCACTGCAGCAACAAAAATAAATAAATGGGATCTGATAAAATTAAAAAGCTTTGCACAGCCAAGGAAACTATCATTAGAGCAAACAGGCAGCCTACAGAATGGGAAAATGTATTTGCTCTCTACACATTCGATAAAGGGGTGATAACAAGAATCTATCTAGAACTTAAAAGCATCAACAAGAAAAAAAATCAAACAATCCCATCAATAAATGGGCAATGGAAATGAAAACAAACTTTTCAAAAGAAGACAGAATAATGGCCAGCAAACACATTAAAAAATGCTAAACATCTCTAACCATTAGAGAAATGCAAATGAGATATCACCTAACCCCAGTGAGACTGGCGTCTATCAAAAAATCCCTAAACAACAAATGCTGGCAAGGATGTGCAGAGACAGGAACAAACACTCTCACACTACTGGTGGGACTGCAAATTAGTGCAACCTTTGTGGAACAGAATTTGAAGATACCTCAAAGAGCTAAAAATAGAAATACCATTCCATCCAGCAATAGCATTATTAGTCATCTACCCAAAAGAGCATAAGACATTCTATAATAAAGTCATCTGCACCTGAATGTTTATGGCAGCACAATTTACTATTGCAAGGATGTGGAAACAACCCAAGTACCTGTCAATTCATGAGTGGATTATTAAAATTTGGTATATGTATACAATGGAATATTACTCAATTATAAGAAATGACTGTGACTTAGCACCTCTTATATTTTCCTGGATTGAACTTCAGCCCATTATCCGAAGTGAGGTAACACAAGATCAGAAGAATGGGCTCTACATGTACTTGCCGTCAAATTGGTACTGACTGATTACCACTATGGTGCTCAAATGGTGGTGGTGTTCACCAGGGATTCGGGAGTTGGGGGGATAGACCCACATCTGAGGGATGTGGTTAGCACTGTAAAGGGAAGGGCATGCCTCTAACCCTCGCTAGGGAGAGGCAAAGACATAAAATGTAACCAAAATATTTGTACCCTCGTAATACCCTGAAATAAACATGTATGTGTGTGTATATATATATACATATACACATATATATAATCATACACAAAAAGCAAGACTAAAAATTCCAGAATTCCCTTTGCAAGCACTAAATTTTATTACTGCTTATATAAACATAATTCTATATGAGATAAGGTTTCTACAATGTATGATCATAATTTTGATCATCAGAATTAAACTCCTCAACTGTATATGTAAGTTGTATGCAATCAGAGGACTCTGGGAAGATAGTGCAGTAGGAAGCACTAGAAATCTGTCTCCCCACCTAGACAATAATTGTACTGGCAGAATCTGTCCTATGTAATATTTTGAAATTCTGGAGTCTACTGAAGACTTGCAACTTCTAGGTGAAGGCTTAAACAGCAAATTGAAGTTAATTTTGCTCAATTTCGGGTGTTAGCACAGTAGCAGCCATTCATCTGCCACCTTTAGCTCCAAGGCAGGCAGCTGTGCATGCATTCCAAATACCAGTTTGCACGCAGCTTATGAGAGCCAGGTTGGGCAAAAACAACCCTGTCGCCCAAGTGTGTTCACAGAAGTGAAGACAATGAGGCAGGCAGTCATATTTGTTACATCTCCCCGCATCATTGCAAGGCCCTCCCCCTCCAGCTAAAGTGACTACCAGAGTATTTAAAGAGCTGACGCCCTTTTCCACCCCTTAATTTTTCTTTTTCCCCTTTTGGGAGGCAGACATTAAAGACTAGGCCATTCAAAAGCGACTGCATATATGGAGAAAATCAGAAGGTGACAGCACATGCCCAGGGAAAGGTTCATACTCAGAGAAAACTCAGATCTTAAGTTTACTCCTCAGGCTGATCCTTCACATGGAGACAGCCTACAACAATAAAAAAATAAATAAGCAAAAATAATAACCAAAAACCAGCAAACCCTCAAGAAGAGGGAGAATATGATTTCCAGATTTACCACATTATTGGATTTAGATGTCCAGATTTGAAAAAAATGATAATACAGGAAAGTATGCATATGCAAAAGAAAAAAAACCAACAGTAATGGTCAGTGGAATACACCTGATGGTAGATCTTCCAGACAAAGACTTTAAAACAAGTATTTTAAAGATGCTCAAAGAACTAAGAAAGATGTAGAGAAAGGCATGAAAATAATGTATGAATATCATTAGCAATGAAGACACAGGCACATGCATTGTGAGAATATCAGAAGAGAAGGAGAAAGGAGCACATAGAATATTTCAGGAAGAAATAACTGAAAACATCCCAAACTTGATGAAAGATATGAATAAAAACATTCAGGAAACTCAATAAACTCCAAGTAAGATGAACTCAAAGAGACCCACATGAAAACACATTATTATCAAACTTTCAAACAGAAAAGACCAAGAGAGAATTTTAAAGCAGCTTGAAAAGCAATTTGTCACATATAAGAGATCATCCGTAAGATTATGAGCCATACAAACATGCTCAAGGGAGTCCTGCAGTTTAAAATGAAAGGACATTAGACAGTCACTAGAAGCTGTAATGAAGAAATGAAAATCCCAATAAAGGTAAATACATGGTCAATTATAAAAGCTAGTATTATTATAACTCTACTTTTTGTTTTCTACATGATTTCAGAGATTAATACATTAAAAAAGTATTAGTCTAAAAGTAGTATTATTATAACTTTGTAACTACATTTGTTTTCTATGTAATTGAAGAGGCTAATGCCTCTTTAAAAGAGTAATTTAAAAGAATTACTAGTTTATATTTTGGGGCACACAATTGTAAAAGGATATAATTTTGTGATATAAACAATCAAGAGCGGTAGGAATGGAGAAGTAAAGAAGCAGAAGTTTTGTATGTTACTGAAGTTGGTATAAATTCAAATTAGAGTGTTATATCTTTAGGACATTAAATGTAATCTCCATGTTAATACAAATAAAATAACTATAGGATATACACAAAAAGAAATGAGAAAGGAATTGAAACATTTCATGAAAAAAATCAACAGAAAACAGTAATGCAGGCAATGAGGGAATAAGAAGCAATAAGGCATACAAACAACAAATAGCAAAATGACAGAAAACCCCTCATACCAGTAATTACTTAGATTAAGGATGTATTGTCTTCAATCAAAAGACAGAGATTGGTGGAATGAATAAAGAAAAAGAGTATCCAGCCATATATTGCCTACTCTAGACTCATTTTACATTCCAAGACACAGATTGAAAATTTAAAGATGAAAAAGATATTTCTTATAAATAGTAACCACAAGAGAGTGGAGGTGGCTATATGAATATCAGAAAAAATAGATTTAAGTCAAAAAACATTACAGGAGACAAAGAAATTTATTATATATTAATAAAAGAATATAGCAAAAAGATATAAAAATTATAAACTTTATGTACTGATTAAGAGATCTTAAAATACATGAAGCAAAAAATTGAAGTGAAAATTGAAGGGAGAAATAGACAATTCTACAATAATAGTTGATGAAATCAGATTGAAAATAGTGGAAAGAACAACCAGACAGAAGTAAAGAAACAAAGGACCTATGACAACAAATCAACTATATCTAAAAGACACATACACAACACTGTACCTAACAACAGCATATACATTCTTCCCAAGTGTACATTGGACACTTTCCAGGATAGATCATGTTAGGCCACAAATTAAGTAAAAATGTGGTATAACCATACAATGGCATAGTATTCAGCCTTATAAAAATAAGGAAATTCTGACAATATACATTAACCTTAAGGATATTAACCTAAGAGAAGCCAGTCACAAAAAGATAAATACTGTATGATTCTACTCATGTGAAGTAATTACAGCAGTCAAAATCATAGAGACAGAAAGTAGAATAGTGGTTGCCAGGGCAGTGGGGGGAGGGAATGGGGAGTTATTGATTAATGAGTAGAGAGTTTCAGTTTTACAAAATCAGAAACGATACGGAGATAGATGGTGGTGTTGGTTGCACAGTATTATGAATATATTTAATTCCACTGGACTGCACATTTAAAAATGGTCAAGATGGTAAATTAAAATTTATGTCATGCGAATTTATAATTTAAAAATTTAGGAAAAAATGTATACAATGGACAGTTCTTGACGTTAGTAATTAGTAATTCATACATTTTATTCTAATTCACTAATAAAACTGAGTAAAAGCAAAATTTCAAAATTTTAGATAAACAAATATTAATAAAAATAAACAAAGATAAAATCATATACAGGCTCGTTAAATACTTTCAAAGTTTGTCAGATCACTTTCTGAAGGGTTATAATATCCTCCCATGTAAGAATACAAAATTTTGTTTATTACAGTTTTGTTACAACTTTTCCATAATTCCATCTTCCATAAACTATTGAATCATTTTTTCTACCCTTATAAGAATACAAAGAAACAATCTGTTCCTTATTTCAAATTTGAAAACCACATTTGCTTTCTCTTTAAAACTGCATGAACTACTACTTTCAGATCTTTTATCTATGCCAGTTAACTGCTGTTGTTCACCTTCTTACAAAATTGCATGACCCTCACTCAAGTAATCTGGAACTTACTACATCGAATAATAAGCATGTATTTGCACAAGGGTCACTATATAAAGCATATCAGAATTACATAACAAAGCTCACCTAAATCCAATTTCCTTCCTACTTCCTGAAAAATGTAGGTTATGAAGAAAACTCAATGCTATGCCTCTGCTGCCCTCTATAGGTATGGTGTCTTAGTCCATTTTGTGTTGCTATACCAGAATACTAGTCTGGATAATTTATAAAGGAAAGAAATTTATTTCTCACAGGCTGGGAAGTCTAATATCAAGGTGCTGGCCTCTGGTGAGGGCCTTCTTGCTGCATCATCTCATGATGGAAGGCAGAAGGGCAAGCAAGGATGAGAGCAAGAGGCAGACAGGGCCAAGCTCACTTTCGTAACAATGCACTCTGGAAATAATGAACCCAATCCCTCAGAAATGGCATTAATCCATTCAGGAAGCAGAGCCTTCACGGCCTAATTACTGTTTAATGGTCTCAAAGAAAACTGTCTACTATTATTAACACTCTAGCAAAATGGGTAGGACCACAGCCCAGAAGCGAGAATACCAGTTAGAATCCTGGTTCAATTACTATTTTATAACAGAAGGGAAATTATTTAATCCGTCTGTGCCTCAGAATCTTCATCTGCAAAATAGGAATGACAACAATAGCTACCACCTCACAGAGTTACTGTGAGACTTAAATGAGCCAATGCATGTAAATAAAGCACTTAGAAGATTGCCCAACAAAGAAGTACTCATGTTAGTTATCTGCTGTTGCTATGAGTTCAGTTACTTTCACATGAATACTACTAACAGAACTCTGTTCCAGAAGACTGACAGAATCATGCCTACAGGCAAAACTGTCCTAAATCATCAACATCCTTTATCTGGGAAGGGATTCAACTTAAACATGAATTATTAATATAACCAATGCTTCCCACTGAGTTAAAGTACGGTTCTGCTGTACAGTAAGTCTCCAATCACTGTGTTCCATTTCTACAAACATGTATAAGAGGCAAAAAGTAACAGCCTATGAGTTATATAAGCAAACTTTTGTTTTTGGAGATCTATATCAGGGGTCCTCAAACTTTTTAAACAGGGGGCCAGTTCACTGTCCCTCAGACCATTGGAGGGCCTTTGGAGAGTGCAGCGCACATTCCACACATGCGCACTGTGAGCCCGTGACGAGTCGACTGCTAAGCAGGACAGGCAGCAGCAGCAAAAACACCTGGCGGGCCAGATAAATGTCCTCGGTGGGCCGCATGTGCCCATGGGCCGAAGTTTGAGGACGCCTGACCTAAGTAATACTTACAAAATTCCTAATTACAAAATAAATCTATCCTCCTGCAGAGTGTTATTCAATGTATACAGCTCATTTAAATACTGTAGCTGTCAATGCTCTATTTATATCTCCTTCCCCAACACCTTCAGTGATGCTGGCCCAATTTCCAACTTTTAGTATATCCATTTCTTTACTGCATGGCATTCTCTGACTTCTAGAACTCATTTGTCCTGCCTGTGCAGTAGGCGGTAAGAATTTGCAAATACTGCCTCCCCAATTCCACGAAAGAGCAGCCCTTAACCAATGAATTAACGGATCCACATATAAATAACCTAGCTTCCTTGTTCTTCTGGTGGGGTAATTCTGAGGCTCCCAGAGTTTCCAAGCAGTACTAACCTCCAGGTGCCCACAATGGTAACTTACTTAATAACGATTCTTGCCTGGCTGATACCTCTTCCCAAGCTCACCTGCCTGCTTCACTACCCAGAGATATCGGATGTCCTGCTTCTAAGGAAATCCAAAGACAAATTATAAACTACAAATATAGGCAAGTATACAAAAACTACATTATAATTATCCTACTTATTTCAACCTACCTGAAATATTTTGAGTAAACAGAAAAGAATGGTTTTAGGTATTAGTAGAAGGAAGTATTTGGAAGGAAGTGCTAATGTGAGTGCCAGATATTGAGCAGTGAATATGGTATGCAAGTATATGAGTTAAAGTCTTCTAGGAGGCAGATGCCAAGACAGCAAGGACAAAGAGGACGACAGAGCAGAAGTAGTGAAGGAGATCCTTAAGGCCACAGTACAGCTCAGATAGCTATGGAAAAAAAGGGGGAAGGAAGGAGGACGGGGTAGAAAGAGTCTCTGACTACAGTGCAGCAGTAGGAAATTTTGGCCAGGTTGATGAGAGGTCTTTGATCCAAAACTGCCCTAGAGGGGTTCTCTGTCTCACAGTACTGGGCCTGCATTAGCACCCCTGGGTGTGCAGTCAATAGTTACTTCCTAAAGTTCATTTTCTTATAAAAAATGCTACAATTAATATTTATATATATGTATTCTTCTGGACATCTTTCCTCATGCCCTGCTATAATCCAAACCGTCTTCCACCTCAGCCCCAGTCAACCACTGACCTGGTCACTACAGAATCACTTGTACTTTTTATAAATAAAATCATACAGTAGGTACTGTGTTTATTCATTTTAAGAGCCTACGGCCGAACTGTGATGATTAAGTTATATGTAAATGCAGGTAGGTTAAATTATGTTAATCTTGACTTTCAGTATTCCAATAAGTGAGTAATAAGGTCATAATTTTTATTAAGATAATTCTAAGAAAAGACATAAGCTAGGATATCAGTTATGAAGAAACTGACACAATAAACACAATAAGTGAAAGGGCCAATTTGGGGGCAGAAATACTGCGAATGATCTACTTTACAGACCAAATTGTATGACCGGGTAATGAAATAGATTCAAGCAGTGAAAAAGAGAAGTTATTAACCTAGTCATTAACTAAGACCAAAAATGCATAAAAAGGATGAGTGTGAGTTAAAATTAAAAGAAATTAAAAGAAAAGATATGGCTCTTAAACTTAACAGTAACTTTAGGACATCCACACAAAGATGTTATTAGGCAGCTAGAAACCCATATATTCAGAAGAGTAACTGGAATTAGAAAAAGATTTAACAGTTATCAGTATTTGGAGGAGTCTATACTTTGAGGAGGGAAAAAGGAAAATAACTGAATCTTTCTTTACATATGACGAAGAGAAAAGAAGAAAAGTACACAGCAGTTGAGGCCAGAGAGAAGACCACTGTGTTAGGGCAGACCAAAAATCCAAAAGGGCCTTTTCTTTATATTTTTTTTAATATTTTTTTAAATTTCAGCATATTATGGGAGTACAAATGTTAAGGTTACGTATATTGCCCAAGCACCCCTCCCCCCTTGGGTCAGAGCTTCAAACGTGATCTTCCCCCAGATGTTGCACATCTCACTCATTATGTATGTATATACACATCCCCTCCTCCCTCCTCCCCCATCCCACCTGCCCGACACCTGATAAATGTTATTCCTATATGTCCGTTTAGGTTAGGTTGAATACCAATTTGCTGGTGAGTGAGTACATGTGGTGCTTGTTTTTCCATTCTTGAGATACTTCACTTAGTAGAATGGGTTCCAGCTCTATCCAGGAAAATACAAGAGGTGCTAGTTCACCATTGTTTCTTAAACCTGAATAGTACTCCATGGTATACATATACCACATTTTATTAATCCACTCATGTATTGATGAGCACTTGGGTTGTTTCCACAACTTTGCGATTGTGAATTGTGCTGCTTTAACCATTCAAGTGCAGGTGTCTTTTTTGTAGTGTCATTGGATCTTTTGGGTAGATGCCCAGTGGTGGGATTGGTGGATCAAATGGTAGATCTACTTGTATGGCTTTAAGGTATCTCCATATTGCTTTCCACAGAGGTTGAACTAGTTTGCAGTCCCACCAGCAATGTAGGAGCGTTCCTATCTCTCCGCATCCATACCAACATTTATTGTTTGGGGACTTTTTGATAAAGGTCATTCTTACTGGAGATAAGTGATATCTCATTGCAATTTTGATTTGCATTTCCCTGATGATTAGAGATGTTGAGCATTTTTTCATATGTTTGTTGGCCATTATTCTGTCTTCTTTTGAAAAATTTCTGTTCATGTCCTTTGCCCACTTTTTCCCCCCTTTTATTTCATCATATTATGAGGGTACAAATATTGTTAGGGTTACATATATTGCCCCTGCCACCCCGCCCTCCCCTCAACGTGCCAGAGATTCGAGTGTGTCCAATCCCCAGGTAGTGCGCACCGTACACATTATGTAAGTATACACCCTTCTCCTCCTCCCCCTTCCCGCCTGCCCACCACCTGATAAAGTCTTTTTGTTATTGTTGTATGTTTGTTTGTTTTTTTTACATTTTGGTTACATTGTATATGTTTGCCTCTCCCTAAGAAGGGTTAGAGTTATGCCCTTCCCCTCCAAAATGCTCGCCGCACCCCTAAGATGTAGGTCTCTCTGCCCCCCCCCCCGCGCCCCGAATCCCTGGTGAACATTACCACCATTTAAAAACCATAGTTTTAACCAGTCAGTACCAATTTGATGGCGAGTAGATGTGGGGCCCATTTTCCAAATCTTGTGTCACCTCACTTTGGATAACCAGCTTAAGCTTAATCCAGGGTAGCATAAACGGTGATGTGATAGCTCACTGTCATAATATTCCATTGTGAGCATATACCACATTTTAATAATCTACTCATGAATTGATGGGCACTTGGGTTGTTTCCATGACTGTGCAATAGTGAATTGTGCTGCCATAAACACTCGGGTGCAGATGTCTTTATAATAGAATGTCTTATGCTCTTTTGGGTAGATGCCCAATATGCTATTGGTGGGTCGAACGGTATTTCTATTTCTAGCTGTTTGAGGTATCTCCAAAATCTTTTCCACAAAGGTTGCACTAATTTGCAGTCCCATTAGCAGTGTAAGAGTGTTCCTATCTCTCCGCATCCTCGCCAGCATTTGTTGTTTTGGGATTTCTTGGTATAGGCCATACTTACTGGGGTTAGGTGGTATCTCATTGTGGTTTTGACATGCATTTCTCTGATCATTAGAGATGTTGAGCATTTTTTATATGTTTGCAGGCCATTATTCTGTCTTCTTTGGAGAAGTTTCTGTTAATTTCCATTGCCCATTTCTTGATGGGATTGTTTGATTTTTTTCTTGTTAATTCTTTTAAGTTCTGGATAGATTCTTGTTATTAGACCTTTATCAGAGGTGTAGAGAGCAAATATTTTCTCCCACTCTGTGGGTTGTCTATTTGCTCTACTGATGATTTCCATGGCTGTGCAGAAACTTTTTAATTTGATCAGATCCCATTTGTTTATTTTTGATGCTGCAGTGATTGCCTTGGGGGTCTTCCTCAAAAATTCTTTGCCTAGACCAATGTCTGATAGGGTTTTCCCGAAATTTTCTTCTAGGATTCTTAAGGTTTCATGCCTTAAGTTTAGGTCTGTTATCCATCTTGAGTGAATTTTTGTGAGAGGTGACAGGTAGGGATCCTGATTTGCTCTTCTGCATGTAGCTAACCAGTTTTCCCAGCACCATTTATTGAAAAGAGATTCTTTTCCCATTGTATATTTTTGTCAACTTTATCAAAGCTTAGATTACCGTATACTGATGGTTTCATCTCTGGTATCTCAGATCAATTCCAGATATCCATGCTTCCATTCTTCTGTCAATAACAGGCTGATGCAAATATTATTGCTTTATAGTACAGCTTGAAGTCAGGAAGACAGATGCCTCCCAGTTTGTTCTTTTTATTTAAGATTGCTTTGGCTATACGAGATTTTTCTGGTTCCATACAAAGTGAAGAATTATTTTTTCTAGATCTGTAAAGAATGCTGATGGTATTTTGATCGGGATTGCACTGATTCTGTAGATCACTTTAGGTAATATTGACATTTTAACTATATTGATTCTACCAATCCATAAACAAGGTAGATGTTTCCATCTGTTTAAATCTTCTGCAATTTCTTGTTTTAGTGTTTCGTAGTTCTCTTTGTATAAATCTTTTTTATGTTTCATTAAGTATACTCCTAGATATTTAATTTTCTTTGGGGCTATAGTAAAGGATATTGCATTTTTTATTTGAGTTTCTGCTTGATGGTTCTTGGCATATATGAATGCTTCTGATTTGTGTATACTGATTTTATAACCTGAAACTTTATCAAATTCAATTATCAAATCTAGGAGTCTCTTGGAAGACTCCATGGGGTTTTCTAGGTATAATATCATCAGCAAAGAGTGAGAGTTTGATTTCATCTGCCCCCACTGGATTGCCCTTAATACTCCTCTCTTGCCTGATTGCTATCGCTAGGACTACAAGCACTATGTTGAATACGAGAGGAGATAGTGGACATCCTTGTCTAGTTCCAGATCAAAGAGGTAAAGATTTCAATTTTTCCCCATTTAGAATGATATAAGAGGGAGTGGTCAAATCTCAGCCACAGACACCACCTACGAGTTCAGAAATAAACAAGGCAGGTGAATACCCAAACAAAAACCTAAAGGAAAGAAACCACAACTGATCAACATGGGATGAAATCAGCGAAGGAACTCCAGAAATATGAAGAACCAAATGGAAAACACACCCCCAAAGAGGAGCACAAGCCCCCTAGAAACAGACACCAACCAAAATCAGAGACAACCAAACTGACAGAAGAGGAATTTCAAATGTAGATCATAAGAAAATTCAATGACCTGCAAGAACAACTCAACAACCAACACACAGAAACCACAAAAAGCCTCCAGGACCCAGAACAAAAATTCACTAAAGAAATGGATACAATGAAGAAAAGTGTAACCGAACTCCTGGAAATGAAGAATCAATTCAGGGAACTACAAAATACAGTGGAAAGCCTCAAGAACAGGGTAGACCAAACAGAAGAAAGAATCTCAGAGACTGAAGATAACACCCTCCAATAAAATAAAGCAGTCACAGAGATAGAGCAGAGAAACAAGAGAAAGGAGCAAAGCCTACAAGAGATGTGGGATTATGTGAAGAAACCTAATGTGAGGGTCACAGGATTACCAGAAGGGGAAGTAGACAACACTCAAGGGTTGGACAAGCTATTTGAAGATTTAATAGAGGAAAATTTCCCAGGCCTTGCTAAAAATCTCGATATACAAGTTCAAGAACCTCAGAGGACCCCTGGGAGATTCAATGCAAACAGGAAGACGTCACAACATGCAGTTATCAGACTGACCAAAATATCAACTAAAGAGGCTCTTCTAAGAGCTGTAAGATGAAAGAAGCAAGTAACATACAAAGGAAAGCCAATTCAAATAACACCAGACTTCTCTACTGGGACTTTACAAGCAAGGAGAGACTGGGGCCCCATTCTCACTCTTCTGAAACAAAACAATGCCCAGCCTAGAATCTTATTCCCTGCAAAACTAAGCTTCGCATATGAAGGAGAAATAAAGACATTCTGAGATAAGCAAAGACTCAGAGAATTCACCAAGACAAAACCCGCCCTACAAGAAGTATTCAAAACAGTGTTACGCACGGAACACCATAATAAAAACTCACAAATATAAAAACAACCAAAACCCAAAGATTAAAGGCCAGATATTACAATGACTCAAGAGAGAAATCAAAGCAACAACATCCAACCCAACAGAATGAACAGTAATCTACCTTACCTATCAGTTCGCTCAATAAATGTGAATGGCTTAAACTCTCCATTCAAGAGACATAGGCTGGCTGAATGGATAAGAAAATACAGGCCAAGTATCTGCTGTCTTCAGCAAACAATCTAACCTGCAAGGATACATTTAGACTAAAAGTAAAAGGGTGGAGATAAGTATTCCAAGAAAGTGGAGGCCAAAAGAAGGCTGGTGTGGCAGTTCTAATTTCAGATGATTTAGTTTTTAAACCAACAAAAGTACTGAAAGACAAACAGGGTCATTATATAATGGTGAAGGGGACACTTCAACAAGAAGAGATAACAATTTTAAATATATATGCACCCAACTTAGGTGCACCCAGATTCATAAAGCAAACCGTACTGGATCTAAGCAAATTGATTAATAGCAACTCTATAATCACCGGAGATTTCAACACCCCACTGACGGCACAAGACAGATCCTCCAAACAGAAATTAATAAAGAAATAATGGGCTTAAACAAAACTCTAGAACAATTGGGTCTGACTGACATTTACAGAACATTCTACCCAAAATCCACTGAATATACGTTCTTCTCATCAGCTCACGGGACATTCTCTAAGATTGACTATATCCTAGGACACAAAGTAAATATCAAGAAATTTTAAAAAATAGAAATCATACCATGTATCTTCTCAGATCACAGGGAATAAAAGTAGAAATCAACCCTAACAGAAACTCACATTTCTACACAAAAATATGGAAATTAAACCACCTCCTATTAAATGATTACTTCATAAATGAAGAAATCAAGATGGAAATAAAAAAACTGTATGAAGAAAATGACTATGGAGAGACAAGTAATCAAACCCTCTGGGACACAGCTAAAGCAGTTCTGAGAGGAAAGTTTATCTCCATAAATGCCTATAACCAAAAGTCAAAAAGATCACGAACAGACAATCTAATGAAACGACTCAAAGAGCTGGAAAAAGAAGAACACACTAACCCCAAACCCAGCAGAAGAAGTGAAATCGACAAGATCATATCAGAACTAAACGAAATTGAAAACAGGGAAGCTATTCAGGAGATTAATAAAACAAAAGTTGGTTCTTTGAAAAAATAAACAAAATTGGCACACAATTGGCTAAGCTAAAAAAGCAGAAAACAGAAGTCTCTAATAAGCTCCATCAGGAACAAAAAAGGAGATATCACAACTGATCCCAAAGAGATACAAGATATAATTTATGAGTACCAGAAAAATCTTTATTCACACAAATTGGAAAATGTGGAGGAAATGGACAAATTTCTAGAAACACACAGCCTCCCTAGGCTCAACCAGGAAGAAATAGATTCCCTGAACAGACCAATCACAACAGCTGAAATAGAAACAGCAATTAAAAATTTCCCTAAAAAGAAAAGTCCTGGTCCAGATGGCTTCACACCCGAATTTTACCACACTTACAAAGAAGAACTAGTACCTATCTTGCAGAAACTATTCCACAACATCGAGAAGAACGGAAACCTCCCTGACACCTTTTATGAAGCGAATATTACTCTGATACCAAAACCAGGAAAGGATGCAACAAAAAAAGAAAACTACAGACCAATATCCCTAATGAATATAGATGCAAAAAT
>VSMD01058933.1:0-13917 GCA_008750895.1 Mirza zaza
GAGTCTCACTTTATTGCCCAGGCTAGAGTGAGTGCCATGGCGTCAGCCTAGCTCACAGCAACCTCAAACTCCTGGGCTCAAGCAATCCTGCTGCCTCAGCCTCCCAAGTAGCTGGGACTACAGGCATGTGCCACCATGCCCGGCTAATTTTTTCTATATATATTAGTTGGCCAATTAATTTCTTTCTATTTATAGTAGAGATGGGGTCTCGCTCTTGCTCAGGCTGGTCTCGAACTCCTGAGCTCAAATGATCCGCCCACCTCGGCCTCCCAGAGAGCTAGGATTACAGGCTTGAGCCACCGCGCCCGGCCAAGGTGACTTTCTATAAGAGCAATATTTAAAAATCATTTGCATTTCTATATCAGCAACAAAAAGTTAGAAATTATAGTAATTTTTTAAAAAACACCATTTACAATAGCAATGAAAACTATAAGGTATCTAGGACTGAGTATAACAAAAGATTGTAAGACCTAATCAAGAAAAGTATACAACTTTATAAAAAGACATTGAAGAAGCTTTAAATAAATGGGGCAATGTAACATGTTCATAAACAGGCATACTCAATACCAATTCTTTCCAAATTGATCTCTAGGTTCAGTGAAATTCCAATTAAAATTTCAATGGAGTTTTTAATTGAATTTGGTAATGAATTTTAAAATTTATATAGAGCAAAATACCAAGAATAGCCAAGACTATTCCTGAAGAAGAAGAATCAGGTAGGGAGATTTGCCTGAACAATTATTAAGATTTATTAGAAAGCTACAGTAAATAAGACAGTATATTATCAATGTAGGGATTGACCAATTGACCAATGGAATAAAATGCGGGCTCAGAAATGGATCCACTATATATAGGACTGTGATACATGATAAAGGTGGCACTGCAGATCACTGAGGAAGGAGTAGTTATTCAATAACTGGTTCTGGGACAGATGGTTATCCATATGCCAAAAAAAAAATTAGATCCCTATTGTACACTATATAGGGTACATATTAGATCCCTATTGTACACTATATAGGGTACATATAACAAAACACAGTTATATAACAAAAACACAGTCCAGATAGACTAAAGGCTTAAATGTGAAAAGCAAAATTTTAAAACTTTTAGAAGAAAAGATAAGGGAATATCTCTCTGACTTTAAGGTGCTGAAGGATTTCCTGAACAAGACACAAAAAGCACTAACCATAAAAATAAAGACTAATGAATCAGACCACATTAACACTGAAAAGTTCTGTTTGTCAAAAGACATTATTTAAAAAATGAAAAGACAAGCTAGAAACGTGGAGGAGATAGTTATATCATATACAACCAAAAAAAAAAAAAAGATTCCTCTCTGGAAATATAAAGGATTCCTACAAATTAAAAAACACAAATGTAAAAATGAGCAAAGGCCAGAAGAAACACAAATGGTCAATACACAAATGAAAAGATGCCAGACTTTATCACAGAAATGCAAGTTAGGACCATAAGGAAACAATACTTTATGCCCATGGAAAAAGTTAACATGTCTGATAATGCAAAATGTTAAATAGGATAAGGATCAGTAGGAACTCATACATTGCCTTCGTGATTATCAATAGGTACAACCATTTTGAGAAACAATTTGGCATTATTTTATATTTGCATACCCTGCAATCCAGCAATATCACTCCTTGGTCTGTTCTTTTGCACATATGCACCAGGAGTCAAAAACAGGGATATTCATGGAAGTACTGTTTTTAATAGCAAATATTCAATGGCAACCCAAATGCTCATCAACAAGAAAATGGATTAATCTGCTGTGGAATATCTTGCAGCAATAAAAACGAAATACAGTTTTACTAAACAACATGGATGGAATGTATGGATCTTAGTAACATTATGTCCAGGATAAAAGAAAGTCCAAGAAGAAGACCATGTACAGTAGGATATTATTTTTATAAACCTCAAGAATATTCTTTAGCCATGCATACTTATGTAATAAAACTATCCTTTAAAGCAAGAATATAATAAACACCAAATTCAGGGTATTGGTTATTTATGGGTTTGGGGAGAGGAAAGGATGGTACACACAGGTACAAAGTATTAATAATGTTCTATTTCTTGAGTTGAGTGGTGAATTCATGGAAACTCATATAATTATGCATTTTAATATATGTGTTATATATAGTTTTATGCATCAAATAATGTATTTTTAAAGATAAAGAAAAATTAAAAGTGGGAAGAATAAAATAATTCATATTTCAATATATACATACATGGTTATGATTACACTAAAGTGGCCAGGTGAGGGGTCTCACACCTGTAATCCTAGCACTTTGGAAGGCTCAGGCAGGAGGATTGTCTGAGGCCAAGAGTTAAACACCAGCCTGAACAATATAGCGAGAGTCTGTCTCTAGAGAAAATTTTTAAAAAATTAGCTGGGCAGGGTGGTGCACGCCTGTAGTTCCAGCTACTCTGGAGGCTGAAGTGGGAGGATTGTTTGAGCTCAGGAGTTCGAGGGTACAGTGGGCTATAATTGTGTCACTGTACTCCAGCCTATGTGAAAGAGTGAGACGCTATCTTAAAAAGAAAAAGAAAAGAAAGAAAGAAAAAAGTGGAAAAAAAAAACACGAAATACTGAAATACTCAGTTGTTTACACCATTATGTCAAGGAAACCATGAATGTAGTAGCCACAACTCAAATCCATGCCTGATCAGTACTGTGTTTTTCTGAAATGGTAAATAATTCTCAGTAAAATCTCAAACAAAACAAAATACATTTTTCTCTCATTTTATGTGGTGGTTGCATTGTTGGAAAATTCAGTATGTATTGAAACCTTTTACAAGCTACTATGCATTTGTATTAAACATAGTTAGGTTCTGAACTCAGATAATTATAATCAGGTTTTACACCCTACAGGATAGAGGTGGAAAATCCCCAGCTTTTCTATGATTTGAGCTCTTATTGAATAAGCCAATGAGCTCATCAGAGAAGCTTCCAGACCTGACCTGACTATCAGGGATTGATGTCGGGGGAGAGACACAGAGAGAGAAAGAGAGAGAGTTAGTTTTGGTTTGGAAAAATAAAATGGGCAAAGGCCAGAGTCAGAAGAGGATAGAGAGAAGAAAGAGAAGCCTAAATGCCAGGTCCCCAAACTAGGAAAGTTATTCAAGAGAGTGTGCTACAAATCTACAAATCATCAGTCTAACACTGTACAACTCCTCCATGAGAGACCTGCTTGCCAGGACCACTATAAGATCCCTGGGGACCTTAGGGAACCTAATGAGGTGGAGAGGAAGAATCTATACCTGTGCTTGTAGTGTGGAGGGGAAGATTAGACCCAAAACATAAGAGTATTCCAATTTCGGTCAATGGAAAACGGACCTCACAGTTATAACTTTATTGAACACATAGGGATGTTGCACACTGAGTTAAAGAAGCAGTGAAGTCAGCATGTGCCTTTCCTGGCAATGCCCACAAATGTCACCAGGAAGGACTCCACAAGCTTCATTCTCCCTTTATTGATACTTGCGCAGGAGCCCCAGCTGTCCACTGACCTCAGCTTCGGGGTAGGGGTCAGGGTGAAGAAGGAAAGAGGCTTAACAGATATGCAATTGAGCCGAGGCATAAGATGGCCCAGAATAACCTAGGAAGACAAAAAAAGCACTTGATACACAGGTGCGGTGCCAGGAGTCAAGGACCGGAGATTGGGTCCAATTGCGGAAACTGGGCATCCTAACTCTGTCTAAGATAGCTGAGCGTTGGAAGGGCACACTGGATGTGGTAGAGAACAACAAGAGTCACTGCCAACATGTAAAGTCCAGCCTTAGGTCAGCCAGGAATGGGGGGAAGCAGCTGTCAAGGTGATATATTGTAACAATCATCTGCCCATTAGGCAGCCAGAGAGGAGCAGTCAGGTGAACTCTTCTTACACAAGAAATAAGTTCTAAATTATGTAAAAAATAAGAAATATGAATCTCTACCTTGCAAACCAGACTGGGGGAGGAGGTCCAGAAGGAGCTTTTAAATCCACAGTGTAGAGTGGAAGACTTCTTCCCTACCCATCAGAGTTCATTCAATCCTACCACTCACAGACTCAAAAGACAATGGGTTTACATATTGTTTGGAGGGGCACGTTGCTGAGTAATTCATAGGGTATAATCTCATTTAGATATTTTACCCACTGTGCCAAAAACAAACACACGTTTAAGAGTATAGAGAAAGGTATGAAAGGATGCGCACCAAACTGTTAACATTGATTACTTAGGGGGTGGGATTAGGTATGAAGGAAGATAAAGAGGTCTATAGTTTTATTTATATACCTCTATATCACTTGA
Organism: Mirza zaza; assembly: GCA_008750895.1. NCBI lineage: Eukaryota > Metazoa > Chordata > Mammalia > Primates > Cheirogaleidae > Mirza > Mirza zaza. The sequence goes on from VSMD01058933.1 coordinate 4,303, forward strand.
CTTGTTCCTCTAGTATGTGAACATTTTTAAAAAATTAAATCTGAAAGAAAGACTTGAACTCATCCCCACCCACTTCCCCTCCATAGATTCAGCAGAAATTGGTCAGGAGAGGGAAGTCGTTGACATTCAGCAGACACCGGAGGCAGCAGAGACATGGGACATGGGACGTGATCACTTTTTTTTTTTTTTTTTTTGGTGTTCAGCAGATTTCAAAAGGCTTTATTTCTGTTGGGAGGGGTGGGGCATGTTCCCAGAAAAGGGGAGGCAGGGACATAGGAGAAGGAAAGGGTAAAAGGGAGAGGATTTAAGGAAGGGAAAAAGAAAGGGCCAAATTAGAGAAGGATGGCCAAACTCTGGAGGCCTGGGAAGCTTCTATATGTAATGCCCACAAAGGACCAAGGCAGTGAGGCCGTGTGCCTTTGTAAGGGAATGAGATAGCTAAGCTAAGGCTGCAATGCCTGCCTTCACTCTCAACGGTGTGGCTTTGGACCAATCACCTGATCTCTGAGAACTGCTAAAGGCTTCATCAGGGTCCAAGATATATGGTATACTTTAGAGAAGGCAAGTGTGGCAGCAGAACAGGGAGCCAAAGAGGAAAATAGCTGCCTTGCTCCCTCCATGGACATCGACAGCACCCTCATTGTGGACTATGGGGTAGCAAGGAGTGCCTACCTGCAAACGACTGTGGGCAACAGGGTTACAAGGATTATCCACCCATGGATGGCGATTCAGCTGGAGAGACAGTAAGGTCCATTTCCCCTACTACCCCTGATCAGTGGTAGAGACTCACCTTAAGAGTCAAAAAATAGAAGGGACCACACTCACACGCAGCTGCATCCTGAAGCAGGCCAAATCCCTAAGTGCCTTCTGTGAAATCAAAGAAAGAACTATATTTTTGCTATGGTTACATTGTTGTCTTAATTTAGTTTTTGAAAATTATTAATGTCATGTATCAGCTCAGTAATTATTCCCAAGTGAAGAATGTTCAGAATCATCTGAGGATGGGGGAAGTGCTTTTAAAAACCAGATACACTGGTCCCCAAACCTAGGTGGGAATCCCTGCTTTGCTGAGCAACTGCTACGAGTAGAAGTGTCTCACAGCACTCAGATGTGTTGAAATAGAAATTAACAACAACAACAAAAAGTGATCAGCTCTTTTAGGCTAGTAGTTCTCAAAGTGTTGTTCTTAGACAAGCAGCTTTAGCTGGGAACTTGGTAGAAATGCAAATTACTGGGCCCCACCCCAGACCTTGTTGAATCATAAACTCTAGGGGTGGAGCCCAGCAATCTGTTTTAACAAACCCTCCAGGGGATTCTGGTGCACACTCAAGTTTGAAAACCACTGCTCTAGCAAAATCCAAAGCCTTTAAAAATCAGACCACCCCCCAACCCCATTATAATTGAACCCAGTGACCATCCCCTTTTGTTTAAATGTGTTGTTCCTGAGATTCTGTAATTTCTCTTTCAATGCCTTCTTTTCCTTTTTGCAAAATATGAATATATGACCAGTGCTCAGTCATCTGCCCTTACAACCCTCTTTTTCCATTCCTCTCCTTTCATTTATTTGCATGATTTCAATCACCACTTCTATGTTGATGCAGCTTAATGTCTAAAACCCCAACAGCAGCCCTCTAGGGCCACATACCCACAGGCTAAAATCAAACAGTGCTTTTTACCAATTGAATATCTAGTTATTGCTTCAAATTCAACATGCCCAACCTTCCCCTCTCTCCATTTTAGCCTCTCCAAACTAAAAAATAACCTCACATTTACCTTTGATGGTTCCTTCTCTATTCTCACCTAATCCATTCAAACATTCTATTGGATGTTTCTTCACAATGTCTCCTGGATACATCACTCTCTATTCCTTTCCACTAACCAAGTCTAAATTCTCAACATCTCCCACCTGAACCTCCTAAATGATCTGCAAGATCATTTCCAGTCTCCTCTTCAACCCTTTCAAAAATGCCAAATACTGTTCACAAAAACATTATATACATCATATTACTGTCTTGCTCAAAAATCTGTTGATAACTTTCTATTATCCACAATTTCAAACCTAAATTACTCAGTCTGATGTTCAAGACTCAGAACAATCTGGTCTTTTCCTTTGTACCCACCCATCCCTCACTTAGTGGGCACATCCACACACCACATTGTACCAGCCACCTAAAAGCCATGACTGTGTCAATCAATCTCCCTGGCCTATTCCTGATTTCTGATAATCTGTTACCTCTTGCTCATCTCCCCGGACTTCCAATCCCTGGCCCTTGCTTTCAATATCTTTTTTAACCCCTTGATTTTGACGAATTGGTCCAATCTCCTTTCTGCTTTACTAGACTCAGCTCTCTATTTGACCCTTGGTTCTGTATACTGCTCTGGCTTCATCATCACTCTACAGCCTAGGGAAAGGCATCTGTTTCACCAACATTGGTCCAGAGGAACCCTTCCAGCTATATAACTCATTCTCTGCCTCCCACTCCTTTTCCATTATAGGCCCTTCTTGGACATTGCCTCTATATTAAACCTTCCATTCCAATAACACTAGCTCCTCACTGAGAGCACACCCCCCATGCATACACACACCACTCTTAACCCCATAGTGAGCTCTTTTCTCTTTCTATTCTTCTCATATCATATCCATCTTTAAAGACCTATCATATTCAGCCTGCTTGAATTTTCCCACACTCATAGATCGTACTGGCTTTGGAACTAGCTGGCAGATCAGAGCCTGAGATTGAGTGTCAAGAAGCCACAAAGTCAAGTATACTTCTCCAGGTTTCTCAAATCAGGAAGAGAGACAGAAAGAGTAGGGTGAAGAGGAAGAAGGAGAAAAAGAAGGAGGAGGAGGGCCAGTCCAAGTTCAAATCTTTGACATAAATGACAGGGTCAAGAACTAGTGAGACAAGGTGCAAACATGCAGTTCCAAGAACTAGAGCAAGGTTATAAACAAGATGTTGATTTTTTAAATTGTATTGTTACATGTTGGAAATAATAGCAGGTCAGAAAAAAAAAATGAAAGGATATCTTGAAGCAAGAGAAGTAGGAGAATATTTGCCAAGAACAATGTTGGAAAGTTGTAGCTCACTTTATAGGGTGGCAGGGCCATGAGGGTGACAGAGTAGCTTAAAGTTTCAAGATTGAGACAGATACCAATTTCACCTCCTTCCTGCCTTCCAGGTTATGGCATAGAACTTCTTTTTTTCTGCCTACATTGACTTCTCCCTCTGTAAGCTCTTTTGTACTGCAGTCTGTGTTTAGTAATCAGAGCCCTTTTTATTTTGTCCCTTTCTCTAAATATCACTCCACTTTTCTTAAAAATTTTTAATAGCTCTGATGGATGTTATTATAAAGTTAATGCATATGTAGTAGATTGAATTAGAGGACATAAAAAAGAATTTCTGGAAATTAAAATCAAATGTAATTATCAAGTTTAAAACTTCAGCAGAGACATGGTCACTGCCGAAAACAACATTAGTTTTCCAGAGGATGAACTGGAGAAGTAGCACATGATATTAGAGCAAACATATAGGCAAATTGAAATTATGACTGAAAAAATAAGATATAGAAATAGAAATAGGCATAGAGATAGAGCTATATCCTAAAAACCTGATACAAGTAATAAGATTTCAGAAATGAGGTATAAAAATGATAACCAAGGAAATGATAGAAGAAAATTTCCCTGCACTTACAAATTCCACAGATAAGGAGAAGATCTTACAAGCTTTCAGACAGAGAAGAGGTTTCTTTTAGTTTGGTTTTGTGTTTACAAAGGATAAAAGCAGACTAGAATCAGAGTTCCCATCTTCCTCAGTAAAAGCAAGAAAATGATGGAGTAATGTCTATAGACAACTGAGAGAAGAGGACTGTGATTCGATAATTTTAGACCCATTCAAGATATCATTAATCTGTCTGAGCAAAATACATTTTAGACATTCAAAGACTTAAAAAATTACTATCCATGTACTTTTTTGAGGAAATTATTCAAGAAATTACTCCAGTCAAATTAAAATTAAATCGAAACAGACATTTCAAGATAATTAATGATGAGGAGCACAAGAAACACTGGTTATCATATTTACAGCTAAATCTAAAAAGATGAAAATAATTTTATGATTGACTGTAGTGTGTGTTAACTAAGAGTACTTGAAACAAAAGATATATATGTGCTGTATATACATACATATACACATATACATACAATATATACACACGCCAAGTGAAAACTTATATGAACTACAACAATTACTACTTAATTATTCTCCCCACCTCCTGCTGAGTCCTAATCAATTCACCCTGCAGTCACCATTGATATTTGTAAAATGTATGGCAGAGTGAGAGGAGCATGTTTATTATTTAATGTTGATATATCTAAAGTGAAACATAGCTTAAATATCATTGTATAAAAATAGACATGCAACCACTAGTAACATAGAGATATATTTAGAGAACTTCTAAATTACTTAAGGAAAGAGAGAGGGCAAATAAGGAATTTTTTTTAACTTGATAAATCTAGCAAATGAAACAAGAAAAGGAGAAGCAACAAGTATAACAAACAAAACATGGTGGAAGGAATAAGACCAAATATACTTACCACAATAAGTGAAGATGTGTTAAATTATGTTTTCCTAAAATAAAATAAAAAGGTCTCTCAGTTTTGGTTTTTAAAAAATCCAACTACATAGTATTTATAATGAATACTCTTGAAAAAATAACAAAGAAAGGACAAAAATAAAGGTACAGAAAGACTGTGTGAGACAAGTGCAAACAAAAATAAAGCAGGAGTGGCAATATTAAAATAAAATGAAATTAAATTCAAGGCCAAGAAAATTAGACAGAATAAGGATGTATTTTTATAATGATAAAAGACATATTCTGCAGAGAATTTATGTAAGAAACCTTATGCACCAAACAATGTAGCAGTGAATACATAGGAAAAGACTAGAAACACAAGTAAACTTGATGGAAAACCATAGTTATAGTGGAAAAGTTTATATTAATATACCTCTCAAAATATTTAACAAATAAAGGAGACAAAAATAAGCAACGGTATAAAGACCATGAGTAACACAATCAACACATTCTTCACATATATCCATAGAACATTTCTAAGAACCAATCATGTACTTGGCTACAAAGAAAGCCTGCTACATTCCAAAAGGCAGAAATGTATAAGCTGTGATCTCTGACTAAAGTAAAACAGGAAATTAACAAAAAAGAAACTCCTCCCAAATTTAACATTTGGAAATGAAGACACACATCTGAACAGATCCTGGATCAAATGAGAAATAAAAACTGAAATTACAAATTATCTAGAAATCAATTTAAGAACACTTTATAAAAGAAAATCTGTGATATGTGGCTAGCGTTAAAACTTGAGGAACATTTTTATCCCAAATATTTTTGTTATTAAAAAAAGAAAGTGAAAAATAAATGAACTAAGAATTTAACTTAAAATTAAAGAAAAACATTAACTTAAAGAAAACAGAAAATTCATAAAGATAGAAGGTAAAATTAAAGAAATAGAAACTATTACCACTACATACCCTGATCTCCCACCTCCTAGCCTCCCCTACACAAAGAAGAATGGATAAATAAAACCAATACCAACAGATCTATAAAATAGACCTCCTCCTTCAGAAGCCTAATTTTAAAAAAGAGCAAAATTAAAATGTATACTATTAAGAATGAGAAATGAGATATATTCACTTAAGACATTGAAATAATTATAAGACAAAAATTATATGCAACTTGATCAATAACTTTGAAAATCTAAAGAAAATGAACAAATTTCTATCAAGACATAAAATGTCATAATTCATGAAGCAGAAAGAAATCTGAACAGACCAATAACTATAGGGAAAAAAATAAGAAATTTCTGATTTCAGACTAACCTTCAAAAAGAAGTAATTTTTGTGTTACTCAAACTGCCCCAGATTTAAATAGAACTTCCTGATTTATTCTACACATAACCTTTTAAAAATGTGATGAAAGAATACAACAAAGAATAAACTGCAGAACATTTTACTTATGAATAGAGATGCAAAATGTTTTAATATAATATTAGCAAATATCTTCCTGCATAGTAGATAGAAGTAGGAAAAGTAATGCACTCTGATTAAGCAGGGTTTATTTGAGGACTACAAATATGATTAAATTAGGCAATCTACCAGTATAATTAATTATATATACATATTAAATGAGATAAATGTTCTACAAGTATATCAAAATGTATTGAAGAAATATTTGATGTAACTCAACAGACTTGGCTAATAATAAAATCTTTAAAAAAACAAAGCCACAGGAGGAAACCACTTGAATCTGATAGATTGTTTACCAAAATCCAATTAATGCTATGGGATACTGTGAATACAAAAGGTAACCAAGTCTGGAAGCTGCAGGCCTGTCTGAGAATGACCTCAGCCCCCACCACAGCACTGAAACAAAAGAGTTAAGTTAAATGAACCTGCAGGATATTACACTAAATTAAATAAGCCAGGCATAGAAAGATAAATACTGCATGATCTTACTTAAGAATGTGGAATCTAAAAATTCAAACTCATGAAAGCAGAAAGTAGAATGGTGGTTATCAGAGGCTAGATGCAAGGGAGACAACCTGGTGACAAAGGAGAGATGTTGGTCAGAGGGTATAAAGTTTTTGTTTGACAGGAGGAATCAGTTTTAGTGATCTATTGCACAGCATGGTGACCACAGTTAATAATTAATAACATACATTTCAAAATTGCTAAAAGAGTAGATTTTAAATGTTCTCATCACATACGCAAAAATAAGGTGAGGTGATGGATATGTTAATCAGCTTGATTTAATCTTTCTATAATGTATACATATATAAAATATCACATTATAACCCATAAATATGTACAATTATTTGTCAATTAAAAACTTTAAAAAGTAGATTTAAGCATATAATTTTAAGAAGATAAATGGAAAATGCCGTGTCTGTCTTGGTGGTTGAATGGAACTGCCCCCAGGTTGGGCTACCTATATGATCAAACAGATGTTTTTCATTGAGAAAGAATGTACTTTGGCTAGATAACCAGGATCAAATTTTTAGATCCGGCCAGGTGTAGTGGCTCACGCCTGTAATCCTAGCTCTCTGGGAGGCCAAGGTGGGAGGCCGAGGTGGGAGGATTGCTCAAGGTCAGGAGTTCGAAACCAGCCTGAGCAAAAGCAACACCCCATCTCCACTAAAAATAGAAACAAATTAATTGGCCAACTAAATATATATATATATATATATATATATATATATAAATTAGCCGGGCTTGGTGGCACATGCCTGTGGTCCCAGCTACTCGGGAGGCTGAGGCAGAAGGATCGCTTGAGCCCAGGAGTCTGAGGTTGCTGTGAGCTAAGGCTGACGCCACGGCACTCACTCTAGCCAGGGCAACAAAGTGAGACTCTGTCTCAAAAAAAAAAAAAGTTTTTAGATTCTCACCTTGTGCCACACATAAAATAAATTCCAGAGAGATTAAAAATTTTAATTTTCACGTGAAAATCTTAAACAAAAATCAAGAATAATATAACCTCGGAATGGGAGAGGCCTTCTCAAGCAAAATAGGAAAATTAGAAGCCATAGAGAAGGTTGACCAATTTGAGAACATACAATTTTAAAACTGTCTGTGGGGTAAAAGCCTCTAAAAATCCCCCTGAGAGAAAGTATCTGTAATTCGAATGAAAGAAAACGGATTAAAAAGCCTATACAGCCCTATAATATAAAGAGCTCCTAAAGTGTTTTATGAAAAAGCCAAGACCTAAACATTAGGGCAAAGGTTATGAACAGGCAAATCACAGAAGTGGAAATACAGATTATCAACAAACATAAGAGAAGTTTCAACTTTACAGGATGTCAAGGATGTAAAATATTATAAGTAATGGGATAGCAATTTTTTAATCCTTCAGACTGGTACCATTTTAAAATATTGATAATATTCAGTGCTGGCAAGAATATGGGGGAACAGTAACTCTTTTACACCTACCTCTAGTAGAGAGTAAGTTGCTGGAACTATTTTGGAAAGTAATCTGGTAGTTACTATCAAACTTTTTAAATATAAAAACCTTTGATCTGAGAATACCCCTTCTAGAAATTTATCCTAACATGGTATTCTCACAAGTCAGAACTGATTTATGCCCCAGGATGTTCACTGTTGGTATTGGCATACATAGGAAAACAATCTGAAAGTCCATCAAAAGGGTGATGGTTGAATAAGTGAGTGGGCAGCCATACATTGAAATAGTAAAATAGAGCATGAGCTGATGGCTTTCTATCTCTTGGCCAGGAGAGTTGTCCATGATGTAACAATTATTATTGTTACAGAGTATTTTGCATAATATGATGCTATTTTTATTTTTAAATAGGTGGGGAAAGGAGCCACATATATCTGTGTGCGTATGTAACTGCACTGAGTAGAATTCAGAAGAGGAGCTATCCACATACACATATAATCTCAGATCCTTCTTTGAATGTTTACTAATGTAGTTCATGAAATGTTTCTGAATAACAAGGTACACTAGAACACTTATTTGGTAAACATTCAGTTATATATCAAACCAAAATGCTTCACTTCTGTTAAAAGATTGTGATATTGTAGTTATCCTCGAGTATTTATTACAGGAACATATAAGAAGCCACACCAGTAGGAGGTCAAATGACAAAAGATGTATACAGTATTGGTAAGGTCTTCAGGTCTGAAGAAAGCCTATATTAAAAAAGTAAACTAAGTGGTGTGTGTGTGTGTGTGTGTGTGTGTGTGTGTGTGTTCTGCCAAAAGACAAAATTACAACAAATTTAGTTTAAAGATCTAATTGGCTTTTATTTGTGATTCTAGAATTGGGTAACACCTCATTCTATAAAATAGAGTGAGTATTCCCATGAGCTGAGCAGAGGAATTTGGCTTTATAGGCCAAAAAAAGCTCAACAAAGCAGAAACAGAGAGCAAAATGCAGATTGGACATTTCAAAGTTACTTTCCTTATAAAAGACTGGGAACTTCTTTATTACACTGGGTAAAACTGGCCTGTTTGGAGATTTGGCTATTATTACCTCTGTCTCTCCTAATTTCCCAGAAGGTCAGATAAATAACCTACTTTCAGCTTGGTGGTGTGGAACTTTAGCATGAGTGACTCCATTTTGGCTTGGTCTGTTGGGCCTAGTGCAGGAGCTCAGTCCAAACCAGTGGCCTCCTACACATTTTAACACTACTCATAAGAAAAGTGTGACAAGACTTCACATCAAACTGGTATCACTGGTTATACCCCAGATGTTGTATAGGAAGGGAAAACTGTTTTTCCAAACGCATCTCTGTATTTGATCGAAAATGAGCAAGTAATTTGAAAATGCACTTAGCAGAAAGAAAATTGGTACAGAGAGAGAAAGCGAAAAAGACAGCAAGCAACGAAACAGCCAAATGAGAGAGGAAAAAAAGAAAAGAGAAAAGGACAGGAAAGAAAAACGAAAAGAAGAGAAGAGAAAAGAGGAGGAGACAGGGAGTGGGGAGGAGAAGGGAGAGGAGAGGAAGCGAGAGAAAAAAGAGAAGAGAAAGAAAAGAAAAGAAAAAAGAGAAGAGAGAGAAGAGGAGAAGAGAAGAGAAGAGAA
>VSMD01058936.1:0-14648 GCA_008750895.1 Mirza zaza
ACAGCAACCTCAAACTCCTGGGCTCAAGCAATCCTGCTGTCTCAGCCTCCCAAGTAGCTGGGACTATAGGCATGTGCCACCATGCCCGGCTAATTTATATATATATATATATATATATATATATATATTAGTTGGCCAATTAATTTCTTTCTATTTATAGTAGAGATGGGGTCTCGCTCTTGCTCAGGCTGGTCTCGAACTCCTGAGCTCAAACGATCCGCCCACCTCGGCCTCCCAGAGTGCTAGGATTACAGGCGTGAGCCACCGCGCCCGGCCTCTGTCTGTTTTTAGTAGAGATGGGGTCTTGCTCTTGGTCAGGCTGGTTTCGAACTCCTGACCTTAAGCAATACCACCCGCCTCGGCCTCTCAGAGTGCTAGGATTACAGGTGTGAGCCACCGCACCTGGCCTGAAATTCAGAGATTTTTCAAGGGGCCCAAGACAAGGTAGGAAGGAAGAGAGCCTGGATTATAGTTCTGTGGGAGTAGTTCCGTCTGCTCTCGGGCCTAAGGTAGGTTGTCTTTGTGTGATCCAGACTGGCCCCTGCATGTTTCACGGTAAAGATGAAAAGAGATAAGGCTGCCACTCTGGTCTTCCAGTGTAGCCAGGATTTAACATGCCTGGAAATAAGGTAGTTCATAAACCAAGATTCTCAGATAAGAAATTTCTACTTCAGCAATTAGAACTTCATTTATGTCAAGGCTAAACTGGTGTTCCTTTGAATAGACATGGATTAGATACCTCCTGTGTGCTACGCACTGGTCTAGGCCTGGAATACAAAGGCAAATAAACACGATTCCTGGAGCTTTCAATATATTGTACTACTAAGGAAGGGAGGAAATGCGCACAGGCTTTTTCTATACAAATATAAAGTAAAGGGAGGGCATACCAAGAAGGAAGGACAACAGAAGCAAAGGCACAGGGCTCAGGGCACCTACCGTGTTTGCTGCTTACATTTTCCAGTGCATTTAGAGGACTGTAGGATGTATGGGAAAGATTAGTGAAAGATGGCCCTGAAATTTCAGTTTGTACCCCCTTTGTGGAGTAACAACCTTGTGGATGGTGTGCTACAACAAAATGCTTTCCTGCAATGCAGAGGATTGGCATAACTTAATATGGTTTTCAAGGGAAGAAAGTTGCCAAATGAAAGTAGAACACTTGCGAGAGCTGCAAAAGAGGCATAGGAAAAAAGAAGCTAGGTTTCAGTCAAAGCAAGAAGTGAGTTCAGTGTTCTACAAGAGGGTAGAATATTTTCTTGACAAGAGAACAGAAATTCCATAAAACAGAGGAAGAAGGAATGAGGCTTAGTAGGGGAGGGAGAGGCTAGGGAAGGGGACAGGCTTTGTTGGACAGACATGGAAGAATGGGAGAAACCAGCTGGTCATAAGGGTTTAAAACTGTCACAGTAACCGTAGAATGGAGGGAAGAGAAGGCAAGGATTTGGTAGGTGGACAGGTGAGCCATGGATAGAATAAACTCAGGGTTCCTGTTGGAAGTTTTGTAAGGTTGTAGGGATTCTTCTGAAGATTTCTTCCTTGCAAGTGTTAGGAGAAAGCTGGAGGAATTGGTACTAGGCTTCTGCTAGCACAGAAAACTGGGATTTTTGCACGTTTCCCCTAAAATCCCCCAATTCCACAACCACAATGTGGCCTCTTGTAAATATTCATTTTCCCTATTCCTCTCAACAGTTCACTTGGTCCTGGAAAAGACTCTCAGTCACTTAAAGTATATTAAGATGCGGCAGCCTGTTTTAATGAACCTTACTACCCTTAATAGACCCAATGAAAAGATCCATTTACTATGACCAGAAGTAAGCCAACCTGATGGGTTGTTTGCATTATATTGCTTGTCTAATGCTCTCAAGTAGTACATGATCTACTGGATAGGACTGGAAGGAATTGAGAAATGATAGAAATTTGGGAAAATTTGGAAAGGTTTTTGATCTATCAACTCTAATACCATTGCTTCTTTTTTTCTCTGCTATTATCACAATCTTCGCTAGAGAAGAGAAAGCTGTACTTCCAACAGGAACTCTGAATGGTTCTAATGAAGTATTAGTAATGATAGCAAATTTTATTGTAACTATGATAGAATCAATGAATTCCTCCTTTAGAAAGAACCTTAAAAGTTATCTGGTTTTGCTCTATATTCTGAGGCTTGAATCTACTCCCTGGCCAAATGGCCATTCGGTCACTTGGCATCGTTTCCTATTCTGCTTGGATTTCTCACAATTTCAGAGGCAGCCCATTCCATCTTGAAATGGCACTGGATGATAGAAAAAACTTTTTGAGTTTTTTCTTAATGTTAACTTGATGTTGTGTTGACTTTCAAGATTTCACTCCTCGCTTCTGGTTTGACCATTTGTAGCTATACTGAGTAAATCTAACCTTTCTTCCATGGGCCATCCCTTGAATCTTGTCTTCTCCAGGCTAACCCTTTCCAGCTCCTTCAGTTGTGCTCCAGATGACATGTTTTTAAATCCCTTAAACCATTATTATCTCTATCCTTATTTAATTCACTCCATCTTCATATTAAAAATATGTCTTTGGGTATAGTCTGACCAGTTTGGAGAAGAACAATTGTAATATTCTAGGACGTTATAATTTTTTAATGATGCTATTTTGATTATGCCTTTTAGAAGCCATGTCATTCTGTTGATTCATATTGAGACTACTATCCAAGACCCCCCCCCCAATGTTTTCTTCATGTACTTCTAGCCAAAACTGAAAGAGGGGAGATATGGGGAAAAAAGTGAGGATTTAAAAGATTGAATATTTTACATTATGAACTAGTCTCCAACCAGGTGGTCTTAATTTTTGGCTGAAATCAAGTTATACCATATTTGACTTTATCTCTAATGAAAGAAGACAAATTTCTTTTACTTCAAAATATATGCCAGTTGTCTAAAACCTAGATGACTGAATTCTCATCTGGAATGCACTTTGGAATCATTGGGGAATATTTTTCTTAATGATGTTAAGTCTGTCCCAACCCAGACTTAAAGGAATGGGGTGAAAGCATGCCTGGCTTGGAAAAATTTTCCAAGTGATTCTGGTGTTTGTCTGTGGTTGTAAACCACTACTTTTGATTTTACTCAGAAGTAAATTTACCAGTACTAACTTTGTGCTAAGCACTGTTATAATCATACAGTCTTCAGCCATATATTTAAAAGCAAGTACACAAACAGAATTAAACTTACTATCAAGTAATGAAGTAGTCAATTTGCATGGTCACTTACCTTTAAATACTTGAGTGGCCCAGCGTCCTTGGAGCTCTGAAATTGGCATAATGGCTCCCAAGGGCTGAATCAAGCCTATGATTGCAAGAGTTGGCTTTTCCAGGTTAGGCGGGAAGACCTTTTTATACAGGGATATCTTGTTTTTGACCACTCTGACAGAATCTTCAAGAAAAGGAAAGGCAAAAGTATAGCCTGTGGCAAAGATAACAGCATCAATGTCATCTTCCCGGGAGCCATCCTCAAATATGGCAGCTGTCTCTGTGAATTCCTTCACATTTCCTTTCACTTTCACCAAGCCAGAAATTATACGATTTGGCAGGTCATCATTTACTGTTGGATGCTGACTCAGAGCTCTGTGAGTGGTGATAAAGACCAAGAGAAGGAGAAATAAGAAAGAGAGAGAGAAATCAGTATCATGTAAATAAAATTCTGCTTTGGTGCAGGTAAACAATATGCCAATGGTCTCCTCCTCAGTCTATCCATGGAATTTGGGAAAGGTCTAATTTACTCCATCTTGAACACAGATCAAGATCTCAGAGCAAAAGTTGAACCCCAGGTGGCATTGAAAGGGAGGATATTGGACAAATGATGAAAATAGAGTCTTATTTGAGGAGTGAATGTATGGTTTCTCAAGGAACAGTAATGTCCTGGGATATGATAAGGCCACGGGCCAACAGTTTCTATCCACATATCAAGAAGACTGGCAGAACTAAACTATTGACATTCTGTTCAGTTTCATTTCCAGTTTCAAAGGCCCAAGAGCTAGACTTAGACCATCGTTTTCCAAACTGTGTAATAAATTACACGTATATAGCAATTTACAGTTTGTAGGTTGCTTTTATATGCATTAACTTATTTGACTCCCACAAAACTCTACGAAGGGGGCAGGACAGGTATCATCATCCAGGTTTTATAGATGAGGACCTGAGGCTTAGAAAAGGTAAGTGACTTGCCCAGTGTTTCACAGACTAGGATTTTAGAATTTATATTAAAGTTGTTTTCAATGAACTCCCTTGGGATACTTTGGGCCTGTTAAATAGTGTTTTCTAGAGACAACAGAGGATAAGGCTACAAATAAACAAATAAAGCTGGTTTCCAGTATCTTGGATCTTTAAAAAAAGAGGTCTGAATTCCTGAATCCTAAATTAACTCAGATTCCTCAGCCCCTCATCTTCCGACAGAGTTGGCCCAGCCTCGGGAGTATTGTATATTTAAACAACCATTACTGGTTTGTTGCACTTAGTTATGCTTTGACTTTAACCTCTGGGTAGATTTTGTTCTGCGTTCTAACCTCATGATTTCATCTTTCTCTCTAAACTTACTACTTTTCACTAACAGTACCACCATCCACACAGTTGCCCATGCCACAAAACTGTGAGTCAAAACTTCTGGTTACCAAGCCTTTTCTCTTTCTCCCCTAACATCTCCAGAATAATTTATCTCTTCTTTATCTCACCTGGACAGTTACAGTTCTCTTTAGGGCCCCCTGTCCCATCCCTATTCACCATTTTCAGAATGGTCATTCTAAAATACACTTATTATTACATCACTCACTTTGAATGGCTTTGAGACTGTCTTCATTCCAGATCCTTTGTTTAGCAGAGCTTACAAAGGTTTTCATGTCTGAGGAAGCTGGAGATGTATTGAATCCCTCGTCCAACCTTGCCATATAGTCCACCCATACCAGACTACTTGCGGATCCCAGAGCATAGTATATTTTTTGCTATTCCAAGACTTTGTACTTATAATTAGAATGCTACCCCCTACCCTATTTGTTTAGCTGTCTCTTGTTATTCCATAAAGCCTCAATGTATTTATTTTGTAGTCACCAAAGATATACATGCTAAGATAATTAGGTGAGAGGCTTTTGGTAAACACAGTCTCCAAATATTAACCCACTGATTAGCTTCAAAAGGAAAAATATCTTTATACTAGAGACACTTGGTAGATACCACCTTCTCCAAGTGATCGAATTTAGCGTCATTACTATGGGATAAACTGATATCATGCGGCTCCTGATGTGATCCATCCAAGAAGATCAACATCACCTATGTAGTATATGTGCCAAAAATATTTAACCTGAATATAATAAAGGAAAAGCAACTATGCAAGTCCAAATTTAGAGACTCTATAAAATCATGCCTTGGATTCTTTAAAAGAAATAAAAAGTTATGTCAACAACAACAAAAAAAAGAGTGGAGAGTTATTTCAGATGAGGAGAGATTAAAGAGACATAACAACTAAATGCAGTGGTATAACTGATAACTGACAGGACCCTGGATTTAAAAAAAAAGAAGAAAAAGGCTATAAAAATATTAGTGGGATAACTAGAGAAAGCTGAATATGCCAATATATTAGCTAATATATTTTATCAATGTTAAATTTCCTAAGTATGATAATTATATTATGGTTATGTATGAGAATGCCCTTTTTCTTAGACAATATATGCTGAAATATTTAGGGTAAAGTATCTTAATGACTGCAACTTACTCTCAAATGGTTCAGAAAAAAATATGCACTCATGTCTGTAGTATTCTATACCTATGTGGATCAATCTATCTTCAGGAGGGAGCAAGAGAAAGCAAATATAGCAAATGTTAACAATAGGTGAGTCCAGGTGAAGGGTATACTATTTTACAACTTTTCTGCAGATCTGAACATTTTCAAAAATAAAAAGTTGAAGGGAAAAGAATGTTAAGTCAGCCTTTAGAAATGCTTTCCTTTGGACCCCATCCTTTATACCCTCATAGCACTCTATGTATTTCTTTATTACACACTGTTGTCTTCCTTCTCATTAGAGTGTTTAAGATCTGAGCCATTTCTTGAGTCTGCCATTTATTACTGTGTTGAACTTGGGCACATTACTTTGTTTCTCTAAGTCTCAATTTTTATATCTGTACAATGGAGAGAAAAATAGTACCAACCAATAGGGCTGTTGTGAGGATTGAGTGAGATGATGCATGTAACTTATTTTTGTCTTATAGAAAGTCTTCAAAAAGGTAAGGTTTTATTATTTGTATCAGTATTGCAATACTGATTACTATTATGTCTTTTCTCTCTGTATTTCACGCCTGGCTTATAACAGGTACTCAGTGTTTGTTGGATGAATGAACTAATGGTGTGCTGCCCTCACTACCATTCTGTTTTTGTTTTAGGGCATCGTGTAAAAAGGACTGATACCTGGGTAAATGAGAAAATGGTAATGCCAATGGGAATTATACACTGAAAACCTACAGACCAGTGGGTCTTGGACTTCTGTGGGGGACAAGGCAGAAATCTGATCTCAGATTCTGTGGGTTTTCTTAATGTCTCGGTAGAGGTAGCTCTATTATTAGCCCGTGTGAACAGTCCTTTTTCTTGTGCCTGGGCCATTACTACCCCACTCCCATTACGGGACATACCTGTGTTTAGGCTTCAGGCCGAACATTTCATGGTCAAATCTTTCGTTCATCCGTTTTTCCAAATATGTGTTTAATAATGATTGACCACATATCTTGGTTATAAAATGTTTCAGTCGAGAATAGAACACCACATCAAAAGGATATCCATGGTCCCCTACACGATTCAGGATCCAGGCCCCTCTCCTGGTGCTGAGAAAAACCTGGGGCATGGGAGAAATGGTTTGCTTTTGTCACCTCTGGCTCATAAACCTTCAAAAACGTCCCCCTTTTCTTCAAGATGAAATTCAAACTCATTAGTCTGGCTTTTTAATCCCTGCACAATGTTTTTCTTGTTTATTTGTTTGTTTCCTACCATCTTCCTTTCCAAACACAAAGCTTAAAATTAAATCGGTATATTTACTATCCAAGAGTATGTCTTACTCTGATCTACCACTATATTTCTGTTTAATGCCATTATGCCTGCCTGAAAAGCTCTCTCTCCTCTTAATTCTCAAAAGCTTATTCATTTTTTAAATCTATATGAAGTCTGCCTCCTCCTCCTTGTAGACACCACTGATCATTCAGGCTGACAATTTTTTCTCCGTTTTCTGCACTTCTCTAGTACTTACCACCTATAAAACTCATTAAAAATCATGGCATGGTAAAGCTGAAAGCAACTGGGGATTATTTAATCCCAAACCCTCAGTCTTTTTGCCATTGACTTTGTTTGCATTGTTACAAAAAAACCAACTCTCATATTTATCATTTACATTGATATTAAACTTTATACACTCTTTTTTTTTTTAGGAGTTCTCAGAGCTTTTAATATGCTAATATTTTAATTCTTCAAGACAGGGTATGATATGATTCTATATCTCCCATATTTATTTGACCACAGAAACCGTTTTTTGTGAGGAGCATCTCATGGGACAGTTGTTCTGAGAAACCCGGGTTTTTTTTTGTTTTTATTTCGGCATATTATGGGGGTATACACTCTTAATTTCTGTCTCTTCAAATGTGTTTTCTTGAGGGTGGGAGGCATAGCCTACACATCTTATAGTCTCCCTAACACATTATCATCACTTCCATTTATTGAGATTTGTAACCCGTAAGTCACTGTGCTAGGTCCTTTATCTATATTTTCATCTAATCCACACAACATCTTGGGGAAGGTATCATTATCCCCAGTCTATGGGCAAGGGGCATGGAGAAGATGAATAACTTCCCTGAGATCATACAACTAGTAAGTAGCAGAGCTGAATTTCCAACCCAGGTCCGACTGACTCCAAAACCTGTGCTTAAGAAATATTTTATTGATTAATTTAATAGAAAAAAATTAAGATTGCTAGTAGAACAACAGGAAGTTGGTCAGAGTTTCTGTGTCCTCTCTGGTTAAAGTCCATGTTCAGAATTGATAAAGATTTAATATTCAATTACATGGCAAAAGCATCACTTTTTCTACATTATAAAACTCTCCAGAGACGGTTTCCAGACTTGTAAGATACATAAGTACATTGCTTCATGGTCTTTTGTCTACAGTCTCATGTAAAAAGACGACCTGGCTAGATAGGGATAATCCTTTGCTTCACAAACATATTCTTACCTATGGTGACCTTGAATGCTATGACAATTATGTACTTTTACATGTCATAGTTGAAAGAGCATACGAGGTCTTAGGAATTGAATGGTTTTGAGTGCAGGCTATATAACTTTTCATGAGCAAGGAAAATGCTCAGAGCCTTAATTACAAAGTTTCCTATTTATAAAATACTGACAATAATACATACATCACAAGGCTATTGTGAGAATTTGAGTGTTTTTGTAAAAGGTGTGGTATATAGTAAACACTTGATAAATACTTGATGGCTGTCATAATTTTTACTTCAGTTTCCCGTATATACCTGGTTTTAGGCAAACAACATATTTATAAGGAAAAAAGGGATGCATAAGAAGAAAAAGTAAGGAAAATTGTTTAATCAATATAATCTTGTATGAAATTAATCTTGCAAGAAAGAGATATTTTCTCTTTACAAAAGCGTTATACCACAAGAATTATACCAAAACTTCCTTGATACACTGAAATGTATAGGTCCATCTAATATTTTGATTTATAAACAAG
Source organism: Mirza zaza (assembly GCA_008750895.1). Lineage (NCBI taxonomy): Eukaryota > Metazoa > Chordata > Mammalia > Primates > Cheirogaleidae > Mirza > Mirza zaza. The sequence continues at coordinate 8,736 of VSMD01058936.1, forward strand.
TTCTCATTAATGCAATTTAATATGTAAAGCAAAAAGTTAGAACCCAGTAACTGAGTTTCTTCATTTTGCATTTGTGGTGTGATGGTATTGCCTCTGTTATGCACATATAACTTTGCTATGCATTTTCTCTGGTTTTCTCCCATATACAGCTACCTTGTCTCCACTCACTCAGAATACTTTGTATTTCTTGGCAATCTACAATTTCCCAAGGCAATTAAGGCCCAGCTCCCTTAGAACTGACCATGCAAAGCCAATGATGTTAAAGAAGGTTCTTGCCATGGGTCCCTACTGCATACCTTGCACATTCTTCTAGCATAAGATGAATACACATTCTTACCCTTTCTTATTTTAATAATTATCTCCTGATAAGTTTTTGTTGAATTAATTCAACAAAAGTAACATATGAAATCGCTTTTGTGGTTACAGACGAGAATAGTACTGCCAAGTGTTACTGGAACAAAGTTGTGGCATTAAGCTTCTATTTAAAAAAAAATAATTTAAGGCATATTTGTGGAGAAGCAAAGCTTAAAGTGACTGAACAACCAGACATTTATCTATTGCTGATAGAGTTATGATTCAATAAAGACATAAATAACAAAATATAATAATGACGTCTTTTTCCAGGAATTCAAAGTGAAGACACTTTCTTCCCAGTTCAAAAATCTATGATACAAAAACCAAAACAAACAAAACAGAAAACCAAACAGATAGAAATTGCTTTTCTTTTCTTTAGAAGAAATTGCTTTTCTTTTCTTTCTATAATTACATCTTGTAGAAATTGCTTTAGAATGAATGTCATTCTGAGTTACATAACTGTATGCAAAGGCTGAGGTGAGCTGCTTGCACGTGCTATAGTGTGGACACTCTTTATACTAATATCCACATTGTCTCTGGAAAGATTAGATTGCTTTTTCTTTCCATTTGAGAAATGAAAAGGAAAATTCACCCACCGTCCTATGAGTGAAAAGTTTGTAATGATCCCAGTGAGCTTTCCTTCACAGAAGAACATGGGACTTCTTCTGGCCAACAGTAGATCCACACTCTGAAGGTTGCATTCTAACAAGCTCTCCCAAAAATTTGTTGGTATTTATCAAAGCCAGAGGCACACTCTGAGATGGTGGCTGGCTGGAAATATGAGCACAGTCTGTGGCCATGATCTAATTCCCTAGTGTAAGGCCAGCTGGTAACCTCAACTCCTCCATTTGCTTCAATCATGTTGCCGACCGAGGCAATGAAACCAAGCCCTACACCTGCCACTGCACCTACGTGCAGGTGTCTATGCTCTCTCTTGGGTCCACCTGCAAGTTCCTTGCCAAGAGTGAAGCAAGAGTGAAACCAAAGGATATACTGATTCCAACCTGCTTGGCCGTGTGGCTAATCTCCACAGCCAGATCCCCTCCAGAATTCCCAATGCCAATGATAATGACTCTCTTTCCAGTGAATCCCTCTGGGTTCTTATAGTCTCGACTGTGCAAGTACTGTCCTTTGAACTTCTTAATTCCTGCAAGAGAAGGGAAAATAAGTATTGGGTGATGGTTTATATGATGAATATCATTTGTCAGATCACTCAGTCTGTTTGCAGAATTTAAAAGTCAAGCATATATTGTCCGTATGTTCTCCTTTTACTCAGCTACTTTCTTGCCTTTCTGAATATTTTTGCCTATTTTCTTTTCCCATAGCCTCAGAGTAAGATCTTATGATTTTGTTATCATAAGTAGTTTGCTTAACTTGGGATCCATTTGTATTTTGGATTTGTAGACCCACAAATCAAAATTTCCTCAGAAAACCTCCATTCTCATTTGTCTTTTAATCCCTTTAAATACCTACTCCTATTTCAATTAGAGTATATATGTTTTTTATACTCTAGAGTATATATGTTTTTTATACTCTAGAGTATACATAGGGTGCATTTTTTTTCAAACTGTAAATCCAGGCCAAAGGCTGCAATTAAATTCTTAAAGCTTTCATTTCTTCCTTAGAAACTTAATATTTCTGTTTGTTTCCTCGATTGCTAAAAAATTCCTCATTCAACTTGATGTTCATCAAGAATTCCACATTCTTTATTTTGATCCTTAAAAAAACTAAAGCCATTGTGTAACTAAATAGATAGACCTCTAATTTGCCTCTAATCTCCAAAATTACCATTATCTCTGCCTCCCCAAATGGGAATAATATAAGTTACCCCAACATTTCTCAGGGGAACATACAGATTAGAATAAGCCTTATTTCATCCGAAAGCAGGAATCACTCAGATCACAATCCTCTCATTCCTCAGGGGTCAGGTCACAGGCATGGGGCAAAGGCCTTCCTTCCTTGTGGGTTACTCACCTGGGAAGCTTTCTAAGGGTAGGTGAGCATTGGTGTGATGGCCAGTGCAAACCATGACTCCATCAAAGATATCCATCACCTTTTCCCCTGCAGACTCAGTGACCACCTCCCACTGGCCTGAAGTAGAAAAATCAGGCCGCTTCTTCACACTGCACACAATGGTCTGAAAAAAACAGTGATAACCACAGTGGGCTGTAACCGTAGCCTATATGTGGGCATCTTCCCTGACATGACTCTGCAGAATGTTACAAAGGGCTGATATCACAGGCACCATCACATAATAGGGCTCATGCAGGGATATTTGATGTTTATACTCCACAAATAAGAACTGTTTTGTTTTGAGCTGTGGTCAGAGTGAGAAAACGTCCACGAAGAAGAATAAATAAAATAGAGTTGGCAGCCGGGCTCGGTGACTCACGCCTATAATCCTAGCACTCTGGGAGGCCGAGGCGGGCGGATTGCTCAAGGTCAGGAGTTCGAAACCAGCCTGACCAAGAGTGAGACCCCCGTCTCTACTATAAATAGAAAGAAATTAATTGGCCAACTAATATATATAGAAAAAATCAGCCGAGCATGGTGGTGCATGCCTGTAGTCCCAGCTACTTGGGAGGCTGAGGCAGAAGGATTGCTTGAGCCCAGGAGTTTGAAGTTGCTGTGAGCTAGGCTGACGCCATGGCACTCACTCTAGCCTGGGCAATAAAGCGAGACTCTGTCTCAAAAAAAGAAAAAAAAAAAAAATAGAGTTGGCAGGCTAACGTTGTACTCTCCCACTGCTTCTAGAAAATTGCAAGTCACTAGGTCTGGGTCCAAAAGCCTGGGCTTTTCCTGTGCTTCTGTGGCACTCCATGAATGAAATGCCTATTCCTTTCCTTACCTCCAGACATCCTAAGACCCTCTGATGGCTTCTTGCCCCAAGTCGTGTTCACACTGGCTATCTTTAGACATGTGACTGAGCTACAGGGCTTCTTTTCCTGGCAGAGTAGAAAAACATCTCAGTTGATCTCATTTTATATAAACGAATCTCTTTTTGGCTCCCATAAATGCCCATTTTATAAGTAACTATAAAGAAAAAAGCTATGAGATGGGATAGTCAGTAGTATAATTTTTAGCTTTTGTTTAAAAAATAAAAAATATGAGTTACTCTACTCAGCCTAAGCAAACACTGTGTGCTTCTAGGGTGCATGGCCATGATGTCTTGGTGGACTAATAGAGACACCATCGCATATGCCCTAGCCAGCCAGCACTATTTCTAGTTCCTCTCATGTTTTTTCACACAGGCTGGTACCTCTGCCTGGATCACCCTTGTATTCCTTCTTTGTTTGGCAGAACCCTACTCACCCTTTAAGAGTCAGCTTGGACATGATCTCTCCTAAGAAAACTTCCCTGGAACCTAATGCTTCATGCCCTGATGGGTTCAATATCTCTCCTCTGAGCTGCAATGTATAGATCTCTGTAGCATTTACCTCCCAGTAATTCTCTATTTTTATTAATTATTTTTATAATAAAAATTTTCTGTCTTTTTAAATAGACTTTTAAGTTACTGGGTTTTTTTTTTGTTTTTGTTTTTTGTCTTTGCATCTTCACTGTTTAGCATGGTAACAAACTTGTTCCATCAGTGTTGTTTAAACAAGTGAAGAGAAGCTCCACTGGGCTGTAATGTCTTACTTTGGAAGTTGTCACTGGATGTTACAATTTTATGATTGTTAAACAGAAAAAGGCATGACTTAGCAGAAGATAGACGACTGGGGCTTTTGCCAGCTCTCAGAAATGTCTGTTGTCTGTTCTTTTATGGTCATGGTTAGATATTATAGAAAAATCATGAAGACTTTACAGCTGGAAGGAACCAGTGAAGTGTCTTGTTTTACAAATAAGGAAGTTAAGACAAATTGAAGTTCAGGAACTTACTTGTCTAACATCACAAGTTAATCAGTGGTAGAGCAAAGACCAGAATTCAGGTTTTTGTTTCCCGATTCAGTGTTCTTCCCTCTTCATCAGAGTTAACTTCTCTGCTTCCTCAACAACTTTCCAATAACAACTTCACTGGATTATTGTGGTGATTACAAAAAAATAATGAACTGGAAAGTATTGCAGGAAATATAAAGGGGCAGTAGTGGAAAAGTTGTGAAACCAGGTTTTTTTAGTGCCCGTGGCATCAGCCTCACTCACAGCAACCTCAAACTTGGGGGCTCAAGGATCCTCCTGCCTCAGACTCCCAGGTAGCTGGGACTACAGGACTACAGGACTACATGCGCCACCATGCCCGGCTAATTTTTTCTATTTTTAGTAGAGACGTGGTCTCGCTCTTGCTCAGGCTGGTCTCAAACTCCTGACCTCAAGTGATCCTCCATCTTGGCCACCCAGAGTGCTAGGATTACAGATGTGAGCCACTGCGCCTGGGGACCGGAGCCAGGTAAAGGTCTCATACCTATCAGGTCCCTTCTGTAACTGGGAAAGCATTTCCCCTCATCTGTTTTATTGTAATCAAATAGTATAGAATGAAGGTGATGAAAACACTCTGGCAGGTGGCTTCCTGTGTCTGCAGCCAAATAATATAAAAGAGAGACCTTCTCATTAATATTTTTCAGGTACAGAGAACAAAAAGAGTGGAGTCTTTGCCTAGGTACAATAAATACATGTGCATATCAAGCCAATCTTTAGAAGTAAATATTGGTAAATGAAATGACATTGCTCATTTACTTGACAAACAACTTCAAACACAAAGATACACTTAAAGTTCTCTACCTTAAATCGAATATACTTTAGAAGGTCAAATTCTTTAGCATACAGTCTGAAATATTCCATGACTTGGGAGTTGTGCATGAAGTTAGGGTAATGATCTGGGATGGGATAGTCGCTGAAGCACATCATCTCCTTAGAAGTATTGATGATCACTGATTTGTAAATACTGGCCCTTCCTTCTTCAGGATTTTCCTGCAATAAATAAAAAGCATTCATAGCAAATTGAGAATTCTCTTCATGACTTAATAAAATCCAATAAACATCTGAAAAAGTTTTCAGCAAGAAATGCCAATGAACACAAATCTCACACACACACACACACACACACACACACTCCTCCACATCTTCTATATAGTCCTTGTGTAGTCCCTTCCCCTTGAACCTGAGGTATCTTTATGACTTGCTTTTGACCCACAACATACAGTTAAAATGACACTGAATGACTTCTAAGATTAAGTCATACGTAGCCTTGTATCTTCTGCCTGGGTATCTTAGAAAGCTCGCTTTGGTAGAAGCCAGCAGTCACATAAGAAATCCAACTACCGGGAGGGAGACCACCATAGTGTGAAGAAGCCCAAGCTAGCCACATGAAGAGAATGTCTAGGATAGAAAAATGTGCATCCAGTCCCCATAAGTTCTAGCTATCCAAGCTGAAGTTCTAAATATGTGAACAAGGAGTTACTAACATTGAGTAATAGTCTTTTAAAAGAGTAAAAATGAGATAAAATGGGAACATATACTGGAGAGAGTGTAGGTTAGTACAGTGTTTTCTGGAGAGCAATGTCATGAAAACCCTTGAAACTTACCCGATCTTTTAAAGAAATACTCAGCATTGTTGACAAAGAT
>VSMD01058941.1:0-18563 GCA_008750895.1 Mirza zaza
TTCCTTCCTCCTGACCTTTACTTTGTTTTTATTTTTTTTATTTTTATTTTTATTTTTTTTTTGAGACAGAGTCTCACTTTGTTGCCCAGGCTAGAGTGAGTGCCATGGCGTCAGCCTAGCTCACAGCAACCTCAAACTCCTGAGCTCGAGCAATCCTGCTGCCTCAGCCTCCCGAGTAGCTGGGACTACAGGCATGCGCCACCATGCCCGGCTAATTTTTTTTTTTTTTTATATATATATATATATTAGTTGGCCAATTAATTTCTTTCTATTTTTATAGTAGAGATGGGGTCTCGCTCAGGCTGGTTTTGAACTCCTGACCTTGAGCAATCCGCCTGCCTCGGCCTCCCAGAGTGCTAGGATTACAGGCGTGAGCCACCGCTCCGGCCCTACTTTGTTTTTAGGTGGAATGATGTTGGGCATTGTTTCAAGTCATTTATGAGTAAGTGTTGATTAAGTGGCAGCCAACATTTACTTGATTACATTTAGCACTTATTATATGTATACCTTTAAAAGGTTTTTAAACTCTTTCTACCGGTTAGGAGCCTCTGGAGGCCTGCTGGGAATAGGACTTCTAAAAGGCAAACATATCTGAAAGGCTATGTTCCAAGGCCTTTTTGCTGACTGAGATCTCTGGAACCAAAAGGAGCACACAGCTCTTCTTATAATTAATTTGTTTTTTATTTTTATTTATTCCTGAGATGAAATTTAATTCTATTTGGGCAAGAGATGTGCTTAAGTGTAGAAAGCAAAGAACAACACAGTGACTCTTGGTGGCAAACCTAACAGAACCAGAGTAGAGTAATCTGGGAAAACTTGTGCCCCTGGACATGTAGTGGCATGGTTTGTGCTAAATTCTGAAGCAACCTTCCTGCTCAGGCCATTGGACACAGAATACCCTTCAAGGGTATTGTACGAAAACTCTAATGAAAAGTTAATAAATAAAAGTGGATTTGTGCTCTTGTTAAATAAAAAAAGAAAAAAAGTTCTTCAGTGGCTTAATCTAAAGGAAAAACTAATATTTTGAGACAGAGACTTGCTCTGTCACCTTGGTGGAGTGCAGTGGCATCATGTTAGCTCAGGGAAACCTCAAACTCCTGGGCTTAAGCAATCCTCTTGCCTCAGCCTCCTGAGTAGGTGGGAGTACAGGTGCGAACACCATGACCCCTGCTAATTTTTCTATTTTCAGTGTATACAGAGTCTTGCTCTTGCTCAGAGCTGGTCTTGAACTCCTGAGCTCAAGTGATCCTTCCACCTCGGCCTCCCAGAATGCTAGAATTAATGGCATGAGCCACCAAACCAGGCCTGTAAGAAAGACTAATTTTAAGATCACCTTGCCTTTGGCTCTCCTTCCAGTGGTCCTACCAAAGGCAGTGATTAAATTTATTTGGGAGTACTTATAAAGTCTCTAATTGTAAAGGAATGAGACCTGTAGTGGCTCCCAAACCTAGTCGATCATAATCACCTGGGAGGCTTTAAAAATGCAAATTCCATCTCTGATCATTGTGATTCAGTAGTCTGAGTGAAATCTGTTTCTAAAATCTGGTGATTGTGATTATTAATCAGGTTTAAAATTAGTAAGCTACAAGACCAAATGCTTTTAATGATTTGGTATAATCCATGGCTCCCAACCTCTACCCCTTCAACCTTCTCACTCTTATTTGCATTTTAAGCTTTAGTAATACATCACTCCCTTTTCTATAATTCCATTGATTTGCATGGCACATGCTTAACTCGTTGCACTTTTATTTTTTATAGTTGTTACTTTCACTTTTCTGTTCCTAGTACATTGAAGCCACTGTTAACAGGAACTGACTGGTTTTGAATATGCTAGGACTTTTTGTTGGATTTAATTGAAATACATTGTGGTGTTTGATTACTTAGGTGAAAGCATTACATGCCCATAAAAAGAACTGTTAATAACACTTGTTAACATTTAATGAATACTTTTCTGTGTGTTTTTACATCAACTCTTTGTCATAGGTAACTATTACTTCCATTTTACAGAGAAGGAAACATGAACAAGAGGTTAAATAGCTTGATCAACATTAAACAGTTAATAAAATAGGTAATAAAGCCAGGAATTGCTGAGTTGCTTTTGACCAATATGTAATCCTATCTCAAGTCAATACCAGTACCTTAAACTTTGTAAAAAGATTTTTAAAATTCTGATTAAAAATTTTCAACTCCTAATTTTATTTTTTTAATAAATAATAATACATGGCTCAAAATTAAGTCTTGTACTCACTGTGATCCTGTCTACCTTCACCTCCGAATTGGTAACAAACCACTTTTTTTGGTACTGTGTGTCTCCATCCCTCTAATGTTTCTTTATGCCAGTGGATATAAGCAAATATTTATTTTCCTCCCTTTTTGATGCAACATGTGGTAAACTATATACCCTATTTTTCACTTCACATTTTTCATTTAACATACCTTGCTGATCATTCAAACCCTGCTAATAGAGAGCATCCTCACTTTTTTCTGGCAGCTATGTTCTGTGTGTATGGGCCGTAGTTGATTTAACTAGTCCACTATTGCTGGACAATTATGTTAATAGCTGTGTTCTTTCTTAAATGTGTGAGCAACCAGCCTTGCTGCCTCAAAGTAAACTCAATGTTATTGCCTTTTTTGTTGTTACAGAGTTATTAGCAGTTGTAAAAAATTTAAAATTTTGTGTAATGCTTTATTGCATGGCTTGCATTTATATTTGAACTTAAATTAGGGGTCTCAGATGTTTTAGCTTTGAAAGCTGTTAACCAGGGCTTGGGTTCCATTTAAACTGTCTTTCACTGAAATCCTGTGAAAGAATGAGAAAGATGAAACAAAGATTTTAAAAAGGGGGTGAAGTGAATGGGAAGAGAAAAAAGTGAGGGAGAAACAATGGATGATGAGTGTAATATGCCACTAACAGTTGTCTCAGTCAGATAGTAAAACTATTTCATAGTGGCCTAGACTAACATTTGTTATGTCGCTTTTTCCTAGAGCCTTTAAAAGTGGACCAGACTTACATAAACTTATATTTAAAAAGGAAATGTGGGAATGGGGATTGAGATTCTAGGAAATCTCTGTATCTGTGAATCTTTGTACTTTGCACATGTCACTGCACCCTGGTCATTTATTCCTTAGCACTTAATGTAATTCACAGTTTAAAATTTTATTGTTTACTGTCTGTTTCTAGATGGATTGTTAAGTTCTTTGAGAGAAGAGGCCTGGTTTTTTTTCACTCATGTATACCCAGTGTGAGAGTAAAGGGCCTGGCACATAATAGGTGTTTGTTAAATATTTGTTAAATGAGTGAAGTTGCTGAGGACATTTCATTAAACTATTAAGAGATGGAAAGCTGACATAATTTTTGTGGTACAATTTATAATTTTTATGGTGGGTGGGTATACACACACACACACACACACACACACACACTAAGGGAAAGAGCCCACAGGATGTAGATAATGTATTGGTAGTAAATTAATACTCTTTCTCACCCACTCATTTGATGTTGAAATAGAACTAGACTTACTGTTTTTTATTATAAGATATCAAAAATAATTTATTCTCTCCTCCCCTCCTTGGGAAAAGGAGTATCAGAGAAATCATGACTTTAATTAAAATGAATTGATTCTTGGAATTAATGCACTGTTGGGGTTACTTTTTTCCATTCAGAATGAATAATTTTTATGAGGAGTGTTTAAAGACTTGGCAATGCTAAGGGAAAACAAAAAATAAAGACAAAGCTTCATATTCTGTACCATAAGTCAGCTGTATTAAAAAATACTTTGAAAAGGAGTACAAATATTTTTAAATACTTTGTGATTTTTGGTGATGGAATTATTGGCAGCTTTTGTTTTCCTTATTCTTTTAAATGACCCAGCAAACATTATAAAGTAGGTGTTTTGTTGTATTAAAATTGGTAAGGTTCAGGAATAAATTGTTTATGCCAATATATAGTCATTGTTGCAAAAATAGTTTGTTATGAAACAGCAAAATGAACTTCTTAGTATTTTTACTGAATTTGTAGACTAGTTTATCTTTCTCCCATTTTGTTTTTTTACTGATTTCTTTAAAAACTGGCAAATACACTCTAAAATTTTATTATATTATTTGTAATTGTATTCACTCACTTCTATTTATTTTGAGAGTTTCTATATTTTTAATATTTCATTATTGTTAAAGTAATACATTTATACAAAAATTTAGCTATAGAAATGTAAAAAAAAAAGTAGCAATAGTTTTTTATAATCGTAACCTTCCAGGAACACCCACTGCCATTTTTTGGGGTGCATATCTTTTCAGAATTTTTTCTGTACATATACTAAAGTGATTTTCAACTGGAAGCAGTTTTGCTCCCATGAGACATTTATTTGGCAACGTCTGCAGACATTTTTGTAACCAAAACTGGAGGCAGGTGTTACTGGCATTTAGTGGGTAGTCAGTGATGCTGCTAAACATGCCTGGGGTAGCTTCCCACCCCCTAGTTAAAGAAAATTAACTCAAAGTGTTATAATGCTGAGGTTGAGAAACCCTGATACACAACTATATGTGTTTGTGTGTGTGTGTGTGAGATATATCCTTTCATGTCCAATACCTACAAAAATGCCTGGCAGTAATATAATTGTTGCACTAATTAATGGTTGGGTGAATATGTTGATGCAAAATAAGCTCTTACTATAGTTAATTTATTTTAAATATTGTTTCATTTCAGTGTATGTACAGCTACCTTTTTTTTTTTTGAGACAGGGTCTCACTTTGTTGCCCAGGCTATAGTGAGTGTTGTGGCGTCAGCCTCGCTCACAGCAACCTCAATCTCCTGGGCTCAAGCAATCCTCCTGCCTCAGCCTCCTGAGTAGCTGGGACTACAGGCATGTGCCACCATGCCCAGCTAATTTTTTATATATATATTTTTAGTTGGTCAATTAATTTCTTTCTATTTATAGTAGAGACGGGGTCTCACTCTTGCTCAGGCTAGTTTGGCACTCCTGACCTCAAGCAATCTGCCCACCTCGGCCTCCCAGAGTGCTAGGATTACAAGTGTCAGCCACCGCGACCAGCCTAGCTACCTCACTTTTTAACAGCTACAGTGTTACACTTATGAAATACTGTTATTTCTTAAATTTTACTCAACTCATACCCAAATACTAGAAGACTGTGGCCAAAATACATAGGGAAAATGGGAAATTGTAGCTAAATGTACCTTTATTTACAAAATATTCATTATGAAATTTTTCCTTTGTATGAAGACTTTTGGGACACCCTGTAGTTGTCCCCTACCCAGTCTAGCTTTTTAGAAGCAGCCACTTCCAACTCTTCTGATATTTACTTTCTTAGTTTTAGATAATAGATCTACACCATTGTTTCTTGTCTCTGGCAGTATTAAACATTACCTTTTGACTTCCCATTATGGTGTAGAAGACTTACCACACCTTTTATATCTCCTTTCATCATATTCAAATATAAGTAATTAAGTCAAATTGTTTTTACATTATGACCATGTAAATACAGTAATTCTTAAGAAGTATACTGTGATTACTTCTCATTTTCCTTTTTTTTTAGACAGAATCTCACTCTGTTGCCCGGGCTAGAGTGCTGTGGCATCAACCTAGCTCACAGCAACCTCAAACTCCTGGGCTCAAGCGATCCTACTGCCTCAGCCTCCCGAGTAGCTGGGACTACGGGCATGCACCACCATGCCTGGCTAATTTTTTCTATATATAGATAGTTGGCCAATTAATTTCTTTCTATTTTTAGTAGAGACAGGGTCTCGTTGTTGCTCAGGCTAGTTTCGAACTCCCGACCTCGAGCAATCCTCCTGCCTCGGCCTCCCAGAGTGCCAGGATTACAGGCATGAGCCACCATGCTCAGCCACTTTTCATTTTCTGTACAGTTGTTGTTGTTGCTTTTCTTGTAGTTATTTGCCTCCTTTTTTTTTATTTGCTCAGTTTTTAAAGTATATATTGCTATATTTCCAAAAACTCTTGGCAACTATCAGGGTTTTCAGACTCTCAGGCACATCACATTATCTACCAATTCTGCCTCTTCTTGTCCATGTGTGGAGGCGGAAGGAGAGGACTTGCCTTCCAGAGCTGTCCATCCCCTTGATGTGATCTAGACTTGTTCTTGAGATTTGTTATAGTGTTGTTGTTCTGAAAGTAATGTCTGCTGCTTTCTTGCTGGGAATCCCTTTTTTACTGGCTCCTTTCTTGGTTTACCCCTTCATTTTGCTGAAATATGTTATCTGATCATTCTTCTTTTCCTTTCCTCTCCTGTCCCCACTCACTTCTCCCCTCCTTTCCTTTCCTTGCCTTTCCGACAGACTCTTGCTCTGTTGCCTGGGCTAGAGTGTTGTGGTGTCAGCCTAGCTCACAGAAACCTCTAACTCCTGGGCTTAAGCTGTCCTCCTGCCTCAGTCTCCCAAGTAGCTGGGACTACAGGCGTGTGCCACCACACCTGGCTAATTTTTTCTATTTTTAGTAGAGACAGGGTCTTACTGTTACACAGGCTGTTTCGAACTCCTGAGCTCAAGCAATCCTCCCATCTCAGCCTCCCAGAGTGCTAGGATTGCAGGCATGAGCTACCTCGCCTGGCCAATTTCTTGAGAAAAGTTGCATAGCGGGTAAATTTTAGGAACTTGCCTCTTTTAAAAATTTCTGTATTTTATTCTTACACTTTATTGATAGTTTGGAAATAAATTTCCATTGATAAATTTTCTCACCAAAGTTCTGTTTTAGAAACATTATGTTCTGAGTTTTTCATTGAGATCTGTCCTAGTCTGTTTTGTGTTGTTGTACAGGAATACCTGAGGCTGGATAATTATAAAGAAAAAAAGGTTTACTTGGCTTACAATTCTGTTGGCTAGAAAGTTCAAGATAGGGCATCTGCATTTGGTTAGGGCCTTGGGCTGCTTCCGCTAATGGCTGAAGCCTGTGTGTGCAGACGTCACATGGAGAGAGAGGAGGCAAGGGGGTAGGGAGGTGCCAGGCTCTTTTTAACAACCAGCTCTTGAACTAAGAGAGTGAGTAATTAATTCTTGAGGGATTCACCCCCATGACCCAGACAACTCCTGTTAGATACCACCTCCAACACTGGGGATCTAGTTTTGATTTGGAGGTTTGGAGGGAACAAACATGAAATCCTTAGCAAGGTCTGTGATCCAGTGTGAATTAATTTTTTTCCATTTTTTTTAATTGTGGCAAAATAAAATTCGGGGAGTTCTTTATATTCTTGTTACCACATCTGCAAGTTGTACATGTGCACACATATTCCTTTCTTTTAGGTTGCTCTTAATATAGGAAAGGCATTTCTATTTTTGTTATAAGGCATAACTCTACCCATTATTTGCTTATTCATTCATTGGCTGTTTAGCACCTACTGTGTGCTAGGGACTGTAAACAAAATAAAGCTCTTGCCCTCTTAGAGGTTAAATGTTAGTGGTTAGAGAAAGGAAATAAAGTTTGTTGGGTGGTGATAAGTGCTATAGAGGAAAGTAAAGCAGAGAAGGTTGATAAAGAATGGATGATGCAGCTGTCCCCAACCTTCTTGGCACCAGGGACCAGTTTCATGGAAGATAGTTTTTCCATGGACCAGGAGACGGGGGATGGTTTGGGGATAATTCAAGTGCATTACATTTATTGTGCACGCAGACCTCTGTGCTAATGATAATCTGTATTTGCAGCTGCTCCTCAGGGCTAGCATCACCACCTCAGCTTCACCTTAGATTATCAGGTATTAGATTCTCATGAGTGTGCAACCTAGATCCCTCACATGCACAGTTTATAGTAGGGTTGGGGCTCCTATGAGAATCTAATGCCACTGCTAATCTGATAGTAGGAGAGCTTATGGGGTGATGCTGGTAATGGGGAGCAGCTGAAAATACAGATGAAACTTTGCTTGTCTACTGTTCACCTCTTGCTGTGTGGCCTGGTTCCTGACAGGCCATGGACCAGTACCAGTCCGAGGCCAGGAGTTGGGGACTGCAGGGGCTAATATTAGTAAGAGATTTTTATTTAAACTGAGTCCTTGGAGAAGCCCTCACTGCTGGAGGTCAGATACCTTTGTTTCTCTCATCTGCCATTACTGCCTTCTTTTGTGATTAAGATACTTTCTTGTGTATACCATTTAACCTTTTTTTTTTTTTTGAGACAGTGTCTTGCTCTGTTGCCAAGGCTGAAGTGCAGTGGCATGATCAGAGCTCACTGCAGCCTCCCACCTCAGCCTCCTGAGTAGCTAGGACAATAGGTGTGCACCACCATGCCCAGCTAATTTTTAAAGTTCTTATTCGCTGTGTTGCCCAGGCTGGTCTTGAATTCCTGGCCTCAAGCGATCGTCCCACCTCGGCCTCCCAAAGTGCTAGGATTATATGTATGAGCCACCATGCCCTGCCTAAGCTCTTATTTTTTATATATATATTTTTTTCTTTTCTTTTTTTTTTTTAGTTATTTTCTTGGTGGTCACCCTGGAGATTACAGTTAACATCTTAATTTGTAACGATTTAGTTTGGATTAATCCCAATTTAATTACAATAGCATACAAAAACTTTGCTCCTATAAGGCCCATTCCCTTCCCTTTTTTTGTGCTATTATCCTACAGATTAAATCTCTCTAGTGTATACCCATCAACCCAGATTTTTAATTATTACTTAATGCAGTTGCCTTTTAAATCAGGAGGAAAAAAGAATTATACCTCCCCATACATCTATACTATCTATTTTTAAATTTTATTTTTTATTTTTTTAGAGATGGGGTCTATGTTGCCAGGCTAAACTTGAATTTCTGGGCTTAAGCAATCCTGCCACTTCAGCCTCTTGAGTAGTTGGGACTACAGGATCAGTATCAGTCATAATGCCCAGTTAATTAAAGAAAAAAAAATTTTTTTGAGATGAGATCTGTGTTGTCAAGGCTGGTCTCAAACACTTGGTCTCAAATGATACTCCTGCGTCGCCTCCCAAATTGCTGGGTTACAGGCATGAGCCACTGTGCTTGGCCAATTATGGGTTTTTTAATTCTTTGATGTTATGGTCAGGCAGATGAGGCCACACAGAAGGAGACACAGGAGAGCCTCAGGAACACAAGGTTTATTTTACTCAAAGGTCTTACAGCCACAGCATGCCATTCAGGGCCCTCCAGAGTAGTCAGGAGGCAGAAGACAGCAGGCAGGAAGGGGAAGGTTTAGGCCAGAGCCTTTATTAGGGTTTCCCTGGGAAACTCAAGACAGGTGTAGAGTTAACAGTCTACAATTGGCTAGTGTGAATAATTTTGTCAGGCTCTAAGATATAAGAATGGTCCAAAGTTGTTTGGTACCTGGCAGTAGGATGATTAGAGCAGAAGAATATTGCTTTCTGGTGTGTAGGGGCCAGATAGAGGAGGTGTGGCTCTGGAATGACTAGTTTGAAAATTAAAGGCAGGCTCCCTGCTGAGCCCTTGCTATCTGTAAAAAATGGCTAGCCTTGGGAGGGAAGTCTCTCCTTGCCAGAAAGGTTGAGATGTCAAAATATCATAATATATGTGTACATATGTATTTATACACAATATGCTGGATATTGAAGATTTTTCAGGTTAATCAACTCATGTCACCATCTCATTTTTCAGGGTCCCAATTCTTTCCTTTTCCCATGTGGAAAAAGACATAGCAGAGCTGTTCAGATTGATAGTTTAACTTTCCTTGGTGCTCTGCTATTCTTATGATTAGGTCCTGGTCCTTAGCCTTTTGTGGCATCCTGCTGCTAGAAATGGAGTCATTTTTTTATGCTACTAAAGAACCTTCTGGCTTTCATGCTTAGTTTTTCATTGCCCATTGCTTACTTTTACCTCTTGTTACATTTTTCTAAAGGGTAAATTGCCTTTAGCTACAAGAAGCCAACTCCATCATCCTTATAATTGCTCCTTTCCTCATATTTCTCAAATACTTGATGCATTGCACCTTCTAATGCAGAGGTTGGCAAACTGGCTTGCTGGCCAAATCTAGTCCCGGGCTTGCCTATTTTTGTGCTAGCTCATTATTAAAGAGTTATAAAACAAACAAAAACAACAAAGAAGACTATAAATGCTGTATAGCCCAAGGAAGTCATTTAGTATGTGGCACACAGGTTTGCAACTTACGTATTTCCTTCCACTAGAAGACTACCTGGTTTATCACTAGTCAAAGTTTTAACAATTGCACTCCCACTTTGTGCTAGGAGCTCTCTGTTCTCCTCACCACCAGTGATGGGGTTTCTCATTGTCAGCTGGGTGGCTAGGTGCAGGGTGACCCCACTCTAGTACTTAATTTTGGAGCCAACTTCATTTTCTTGTACCATTCCTGTCATCAGTGGTTGCAAGTTGGGTTCCCTGGGATAGCTAAGGCAGCAGTTAGCATGCAGAAAGTTTATTAGGGAATACTCTCAGAATCAACATCAGTGAAAGGAAGCAGAGGGATAAATTAGGCTGTAATGCAGTATCAGCGAAAAAGCTCAGTTGACCACTGGGGAACTCTGCAGCTGGGACAGCCCTCAGAATTTTCTTAGGTTGGGGCAAGGAGCTAAGCCCTTATTCCATGTTTTGGTCAGTCATTGGATGAGGGCCCCTTAGGAAGTTAACTGAATTTAGCTGAGGCAATTCCTGAAGAGGACTAACAGCTGAAGGCTATTTTCCAGCAGCATTCCCAGCTGCTGGTCAAGAAATCCTTCATTGAGGCAGCAGCACATCCCAGTGTCTGGTACATGTAGCCTCATGTAAGTTTTTCTAATTATAATTTACTTCTCTATTTATTTACAGACAAAGTCTAGCTCTGTCACTCAGGCTGGAGTACAGTGATCATGATCACTGCAGCCTTGAACTGGGCTCAAGTAATACTCCCACCTCAGCCTCCTGAGTAGCTGGGGCTAGAGGTGTGCCACCATTTTCCGCTCTTTTTTTTTTTTTTTGAGACAGAGTCTCACTTTATTACCCAGTCTAGAGTGAGTGCCGTGGCGTCAGCCTAGCTCACAGCAACCTCAAACTCCTGGGCTCAAGCAATCCTGCTGCCTCAGCCTCCCAAGTAGCTGGGACTACAGGCATGTGCCACCATGCCCGGCTAATTTTTTTCTATATATATTAGTTGGCCAATTAATTTCTTTCTGTTTATAGTAGAGATGGGGTCTCGCTCTTGCTCAGGCTGGTCTCGAACTCCTGAGCTCAAACGATCCGCCCACCTCGGCCTCCCAGAGAGCTAGGATTACAGGCTTGAGCCACCGCGCCCGGCCTATTTTCCGCTCTTTTTATTTTAAAAACTGTAGTAATTTTTGTCTTTAATGAATTAGTTTTTCTTACGAGCAAACTGTAAAAGACAATTCTCAGGTTCTGTACATTTTTACTAATAATATGGTGGATAGTTATTCCTAAGGCATTTTTAAAAACTGAGCTGTTTGGGTGTTTTAATGTATGTAAATAACAAGTTAACCATATTAGTACTGGAAATATCATCATAGAGTCCTGAAATCCTAATCCTAGGGATTGAAATTTCTAGCTAGGAAATCTTAAAAAGATAGCTGATTTAGCCCTCATTTGGCAAATGAAGTTGAGAACAAGAGAGAGAGAGGGTTATAAAGCTGGTTAGTAACAAGTAAGGATTACAGTATAGGTCTCCAAACTCCCAGACTAGTCCCTTATCAATACCTTCACTTAATTTCTTATAATAATTTCTAAAGAGAGTATTAGAGTTCTGAAACTGAGCAAGAGTTTTTTTTTTTTGGTATGGCCTGTAGAGTCATCTCTACGGACTCATGGGAACAATGGTAAACAATATGCAGGTGTTTCAGTAAAAACAAAAAAATTATAAAGTCAACTTCTGGAGTTATGTCATTTTGGACAAATGAATATGGTTTATTTTTAAACTTCCTGGAAGATGATTCTACTGTTATTGTCAGGTAATGGAAACTTCACTATTTATTTGCTGGCAGAATCATAAAATGAGCATACAGTTTTCAAATGAGGTCTGAAAGTGCTCTAGAATTTAAAAATTTAGTATTTTAGTTTCAGTGGCAGATTATCTTAAACCTAGATCATCTGAATCATAACTGTCACTTAACCCTGGGGTCAGAATTTGCATTCGTGTATGTTTATGGTGGTGCCAAGCAATAATTGTTTTGATTGTTAAGGGCTAATATTAAGGAAAATAATAAAGATAATCTTCATGAATAAGAGATGCTTTTGAAATAAATGAAGATGTTTCAGAATAATGTGAAACTGAGAAAAATTACATGACTTAACATGAGGTGTTCAGGAGTCCAGGCATTCCAAACTTAAAGAAATCTTATGATGATATAGTTGATAGCATTTACATGTTGGGAGCAGAGATTTAAGTTTGGCAAAACCACATCATTTCATTTTTTTTTTAAAGTAACTTGTTAAATGGAATTTTGTTGGGAACTTTTGTAGTTAGTTTTTAGCTAAAACTTTTAAGGTTTTACATTTTAAGGTTTTGTGTTTGTGTAAGAACTATATGTATGCAGAGTATTTAAATAACCTTAGAATGAAAATAACTTATGTAAATATTAGAAACCATCATAATCTACCTGGTAAGATCTGCTTGATAAATCCAATAGTTATTAAATGCTTGTTTGGGGTCAGGCACTACCTGTAGTTTCCTCTTTAATGGGAGAATATACATGTGTGAAAAAATAATTATAATGAATTGAACTGAGTACCGGTAGCAGTTTTGTTAGTCTGTACTCTTGAAAAGATGTTTTACTAAGCTTAATTTATAATCTTAATAAGATATTTGTCTACATAATCTAACTTTTACTTTAGATTGCTCATATTAGTAAAATCATATAGTATGTGTCTTTTTGTGACTAGCTAATTTCATTTAGCCTATTGTCAAGGAGGTTTATCCATGTTGTATCATGTGTCAGAATTCCCTCCATTTTTAAGGCTGAATAATATTCTGTTGTATGTATATATCACATTTTGTTTGTCCAGTCATCTGTTGATAGACACTTGGGTTGCTTCTACCTCTTGGCCGTGTGAATAGTGCTACTATAAACATGAGTGTACAAATATATTTTGAGATTCTGTTTTCAGTTCTTCGGGATATGTATTCAGAAATGGCATAGCTTCATCATATGATAGTTCTATTTTTAATTTTTTGAGGAACCTTCATACTGTTTTTTACAGTGATTGCACAATCCCACCAGTAGTGCACAAGGGTTCCAATTTCTCCATATCCTTGACAACACTTGTTTTCTGTTTTTGTGTGTGTGTGTGAGGAATATATATAAGAGTCCTCTTTCCCAAGTTTATACCCTTTTGTCTGTTCCACATTTCTTAAATTAGAATGACACAGATGCTATTATATTTTCTGAGCTTTATTTCTATTTTATTTTATTTTTGGACATGGAGTCCCACTCTGTTGCCCAGGCTGAAATTTAGTGGCACCATCTGCAGCCTCAAACACCTGGGCTCAAGTGATCCTCCCACCTCAGCCTCCTGAATAACTAGGATGACAGGCTCATGCCACCACACCAGGCTATTTCCATTTCTTAGTGTAGCTTATCATTATTGTCACCATAAGTCTTTTAGTAACTCATAAGAATTGGTATTATTAATATCATCCCCATGTAATGGATACAGAAACTGAGATAATTAATTTGCCTAGGGTCACAGGGTGTTAGGATTGGAATTATGAATTGGAATCTGTTACTGTTTGACTGTAAATCCTGTGTTCTTGTTCAAATAGCTGTTATATTGCCCCTACTCCCCTAAATACTACCTTTGGAGAAACAGTCACCGTATCATTGGACTGCCACAAAGAGGAAGGCCTTTGAAGCCATCTCTTAAGACTTAGATGGTATTGCTGTGAAGATGGAATTCAAATTGAAGAAGGTAATCAGAATTTTTGGGTAGTGTTTGTAGCAGAGTACCAGGCTGGACAGGTGCCTGGAGCTAGAGGCTTTAAGTGTTTGCTTAGGGCAGGGCTGGGGAACCGCAGCCTTAAGGCCACATGTGCCTTTCCTTCTAGGTCCTTAAAATGGGGCCTTTTGATTGAATCCAAGTTTTACAGAACAAATCACTTTATTTTTATTAATACATTTTTGTTCATCTTTCATCTTTTTATTTTATTTTTCAAATGAACATTTTTAAAATACCAAAGAATAAAATAAATTTCAACGAAATAATCCTCCCAGATTGGTACAATTAGAACATTAGTAAGCCATAAGGGCTAAATTGACAGCTGCTATATGCTTATTTAGTTTTAACTTCCTCCACCTGACTGGCGCCACTGCTGCCGGAGGCTGGTTTGCAAGAGTTTATGGGCGTTGAGTACTGGAGTAGTTGCCAGCTTTTGACAAAGGTGAACTGTTTCTGTTTGAAGTGGAATTTGTGAATAGTTGCATAGCTCAGTGGTATTTTTTAGTTCTGTCTGCTTAATAGCCCATCATGTCAGAGAAGACCAAGAGAAAGCCGAAACAGATTTTTTTAATGAGGATTGGGAATTGCGATATTATCTTGTTTCTGCTAAAGATAAGATGATTTGCTTGCTTTGTGATACTGCAATATCAAAATTAAAGAAATTCAGTGCTCATCAGCATTATAACACTCATAAAGATCACAAATATTTTACATTAGAGGGAGAGGCATGAAGGGTTATATTGCAGAAATTAAAAGATGAAAAGCAAAAGCAAAGACAGTTCTTTCAAGCAGCCACTGAAGCAATTTACAGAGTAGCTTAGATGGGGGCGGGGAGGAAGCCATTCAGTGATGTAGAAATTTTGAAAGAATGCATTGTTGAAGTTGTAGGATGCTTAGACCCCAGTAATGTTTCAAAGTACAAACAGCTGGGTCTTTCAAGGAATACCGTAACTGATCGGTAGCATGAATTAGCCTTCAGCTTAACAACTTCATGCAATACTTCAAAAGGAAAATACTTATTATTCAGTCACTTTTGATGAATCAACTGATACTGACACAGTGCAAGTTTTATACTTCATTCAGGTCATAACGGAAGATTTTCTTTGCTGCAAAGAGTTACTTTGGGCAGTCTTGTGAACAGAACATGGGGAATAGATATCTTCAACAACTTTCAAGATAAATGTGAAGTTGGACTGAATTTAGAAAATTTAGGGTATGTACAGAAGGTGCACATGACAGAAAACATGAAGGGTTTATTGCACAGGTACAAAAAGTATTAACAGATCCAGATGCTCTCGTTTCTTGTCATTGTATCTTGCATCAGCAAATCTGTGCTAAAGCTGCTATTTAAGTGACACTTTGCAATAAGTTATAAGTATTGTTAACTGTATTCATGCAAGTGCAACATGGCATCTCCAATTTCCTAACATGCTGAAGTCCAATGATGAGGTATATTCAATGTGGATTTGCCCTATCATTCTAAAGTGTGTTGGCTACCGCAGGGACAGGTGTTAGCCAAAATTTTATCTCTGTGAGAACAGATAGTTAAATTTTATGAGGAACAGAATTAGCAATGTGTATTATTGAGAGAAGATTTCAGCCGGGCTTGGTGGCTCATGCCTGTAATCCTAGCACTCTGGGAGGCCAAGGCGAGCGGATTGCTCGAGCTCAGGAGTTCGAGACCAGTCTGAGCAAGAGCAAGACCCCGTGTCTACTAAAAATAGAAAGAAATTAATTGGCCAACTAATATATATAGAAAAATTAGCCGGGCATGGTGGCGCATGCCTGTAGCCCCAGCTACTTGGGAGAGGCTGAGGCAGGAGGATCGCCTGAGCCCAAAAGTCTGAGGTTGCTATGATCTAGGCTGATGCCATGGCACTCTAGCCTGGGCAACAGAGTGAGACTGTCTCAAAAAAAAAAAAAAAAAAAATATATATATATATATATATGTATGTATGTGTGTGTGTGTGTAATTGCTGTTTTTGAGGGGGGAAAAAGAAAAATATTAATAGGTAAATGAAATAATTTAATAAAATAAATAAAATTTCTATAGGAATATAGCATTTTTGTGTGATATCATGTCAAATCAAAACAACTTGAATATTTCTTTGCAAGTAAACCTAAATCTATATATGATATGTGGCAAAAAATCCAAGCATTTCAAAAAAACCTTTTTTCAAAACACTTTTTCAAAAGGAAATTTTGGATGGACATTTTCCCCAGTTAGCAAAAGTCATTGTTGAGCGGATGATACATGCAAATTATTTGAAGAATATGTGGCTGTTATTAGTTGGAGTATACAATGAAAGGTGCACTGACTTTGAAAATCATGACATCACACTCAAATTAGCATTTTAGCCTCACCTAGTTGACATCACCAAGGCACCTGAAGAACATCAGGTGGAATTGATTGAGCTGTCAGTAGATGACATTTTAAAGTCATTGTTCGATGGTAAGAAAGATACAATTGAAATATGGAAAAATGCAGAATACCCATGCCTTCAGACAACATGCCCAAAAAATGCTTTCTTGCTTTTCAGCCACTTATTGCTGCGAATCTACATTTTCCTACCTAACCCAAATCAGGACCCCCTTAAGGTCACAAATGACTGATAACCATCTTAGAGGATCAGTTGAAACTGTGGACCTCCATGCTGCAGCCAAATATTCAAATTCTTTCCAACAAAAACCAGACACAACAAAATCATTAAAAGGTTAGTTAACTTTAAAATTAACAAATAGTTTCATTTTTTGAAATTATGAAATACGTAATAGATTTTTACAAAATAATGTACATTTTAAAGTATATCTGATTGAAGTTTCTTGAATGCAGCCTTATTTTATTACAACTAAATTAATGTGGCTTTCCAACACAGAAAGGTTCCTCACTCCTGGGGGCCTAGGAATAAGGTAACTGTTTCTATAACTTAATCAGATTACTTTCTGTGGAATTCAAACTCCTTTCATTACTCGTCTTTGAGAGTTGAGAGTCCACCTGGTATAGTGAAGGCATTGGATCCCGGGAGGCCGGTAGACTTGAGATCTGCTATCCTGATTCTTCTATCTTACTAGCTAAGACAGTGTCCATGGGCAAATAACTTTACCTCCAGGGGAGGAGGTTTAGTCTAATTTGTAAAATAGTTGTAATGCATTATTGGAGGTGGAGAATGCAAGGCTTGAGTAGTCACTTTATACAGTGTAAATAGTGTGAAAAAGATTTAGGTAGCCATGAAATACAAGTTCTTTGTAGGGGATAATGCATGGGTTTACTTGGGATAGAGTACAGAGTAATGATGAAGGATAAGCTTGAAAATATAGGTTAATGGTAGATTGGGGAGAGCTTTGAAAATAGTCTATTGGGACAGTAGACAAGCCATTTAAGAGTAGGAGAAAAGTGACAAGACTGCTCTGTATTACACTGTGACCACATTTTCGTTATTAACTATTCTTTCTCTTTTTAAATGTCCACATTCTTTTTTTCTTAATTTCAAAATATTAAGGGGGTACAAATATTTTTGTTAAATGGCTTTAGTCAGGGCTATAAATGTGCCCATCACCCAAATAGTGAATAGTGTTCATTGTACCCATTAGGTGGGTTTTTGCCTCTTCCTTCCTCCCCTGCCCCTTGCTGGATTTCCAATATAAATGTCCACAATATGTGGACAGAGGAAAAAAAGTCAACATTCTAAAAACTGAATTTGCATTCTAGTCAGATTTTACTGTTTCATCTCCATTCATTGATAGGCTTTAATCTTGTAGTTTGGTACAGCAAATTTTTATTAATACTATGTTTTGTATGTGTTTGTTGATAAAATTAATGGTAAATAACAAGTAAAAGTGTTGTAGTGTGTCCTCGTAATATAAAGAAAATGAGTTTATGTGGCTCATGATTCTGCCAGCTGTACAAGCAGCGTGGTCCTGGCATCTGCATCTAGGGAGGGCCTCAGGCTGCTTCCACTCATGGCAGGAAGGGGATGTACAGAGATCGTACTGCGAGAGAAGAAGCGAGAGGGAGGAGGGATGTGCCGGGCTCTCTTAACAACCAGCTTTCACAGGACTAATAGAAAAAGAACTCACTTATTACTTGGTGGCACCAAGCCTTTCATGAAGGATCTGTCCTTATGACCGAAACACCTCCTTATTAGGCCCCACCCACAACATTGGAGACCAAATTTCAACATGAGGTTTGGAGGGGTCAAATTTCCAAACTATAGCATAGTGCTAGCAGAAATAAGCATAACTCATTAAATTTAGAAGTTAGCATAAAGAGATAGGCATAGAAAAGTTCATGCCTAGAGCAGCTTATCGCTTATTAGCATTTAGTTTGAATATAGGGTCAGAGTTGGTAGATTTTATCTCATAGGATTCACTCACCAGGCCAAAGTGCTGCTCTTTTCACAAGATCTAGCACAGCATCTTGGACTTACAGATTTTAAAAATATCAGATCTGTTTCAGTCTTGTTCATTATAATAAACATTTATTAAATGTCTGGGATACTGAAAAATGTGGCTTTCTGTTCAGTGCTCACAGTTGAGTGAAAGAGTATAAAACTTTAATATACAGAGCATTCTGAATTGAGCACTGCAAGAAGGGAGAAAAATAATTATTCAGTTGAGTAGATATTGGAAAATACTATGAGGGGATCACAGTGAGTAGCTAGAAGAATCTTTTTGGAATGCAAATCTTGATTATTTCACTGTTTT
>VSMD01058941.1:18694-32124 GCA_008750895.1 Mirza zaza
AAGAGGATAAGTAATGCAGACACTGAAATGGAGGGAAGAAATTTTGTCGGTAATTGGAGCTTGAGTATTCTTTTGACTCTTCTTTCGTAGAATGAAAGAAGTAGAAATACTAAAATACAAAAAATGAACTTTTTGCTTTGTGGATTTGAGAAAGACTATAAAGAGTATATTAAATATGGAGTGAGAGAGAGAGACAGGGTTGAAATTCAGCATTGTTTTTTCACCCCCTTTGATTTGAGAATTTCAGTTTGTGTTAAAAACAAATTAATTAGCATAGTTCACTAAAAAAAAAATGATACCTTCTATTATTATTTAGGAGTGAGCCTCTATTACTTTAAAGTAGGTTTGTGAGCCAGAATGACTTGCTCTTTTTTCTGTTTATTTCCTAGACTTGGGGAAACAATTTATTCAGTAAATATTTAGTTGGCACCTGCATTATGCAGAATGGAAAATGTAATTTGTGAGATGCTAGGGTAGCACTGTAGTAGGATATAATGATGTGGCCTGTGTTTTCAGGGAACTTACTTTCTGCATAGTATGGAAAGTAAAAGAAATATAGGAATAGTGATATCAGGTAGAAGGTTTAGTCCTTTTAGGTTAGGTACTTATTTGCAAATATATCCTGTCTATCTTCTGTCTAGCTACTACTATCATCAGATTTCCTAAATAATGGTTGGGTTCTTGAAGGTGTTTCAGCTAAATATATACCATTTCTAAGCAAAACTTGGACTCTCCATTTCGATATGTTCTCACCACGTGAATGGGCTAGATAAATGTAAATAAAATATATGTCTCAATTTTCTTTTGAACCAAAAGTGGCCATATGGTCCAGAAGTGGCCATTGTTTATTTTCCCCTCCCTTTGGACCTGCCCTGGTTACTCTTAGCATTTTAGAAGCATACCTATCCCTCAAATGGATCTATCCAATGAAGCCTTATGCATAGTTTTTAAAAGGAAAGTAAAGAAGAGGGACTTTATACCTTCATTCTTCTCATAGAAAAATCATTCTCTCCCTAGGTTTCCCATGTCATGGTTCAGGCTGAAAATTCCTAAGAGAATGCTTACGATTGAGAATTAAAAGAGAGCTCAGGCTGGGGGTGGAAGATACTCAGGAAGACTTAATGGAATTCTGTAGTCCCCAACTTTTTTGGCACCTGGGAAGACAATTTTTCCACAGACGAGGGTTGGGGGCACAGAGCTCAGGTGGTGATGTGAGTGATGGGGAGCATTTATAAATACAGATGAATCTTGCCTCGGTTGCACGTAGCTCACCTCCTGTTGTGTGGCACCCCTCTTCCCTGCCCATTCATAAGTTTCATGGAAGTCAATTTTTCCACTGATGGGGTTGGGGCTAGGGTGGCAGCAGAGCTCTGCGGCCTGGTCCCTAATGGGCCATGGACCTTTACAGGGGGTGGGGACCACAGAAATAGATGATTTTGAGTAAGGTGTTAAAGAATAGGTAGGATTTAGACAGGAAAAAATGGAGAAGGATATTATTGTGAGCAGACAACATTAGCAAAAGATAGTGTGAAAGGAAAACTTAGTTTTTCTCTAGGAGACATTTGAGCTGCCAATTTAGAGGGCGATAGGTTAAGTTTTCATATTGTGGTGAGAATTGTCTTATGGTGAAACTAAAAAATATGGAACATTATATGTGTTTATGTGAGGATCTGAAAGAAAAGTTCTCCTTAATGGTATATTTTCCCGTACAAGTGTGTGTGTGAAGCTATTCAGATCAAATATTTTTATTTTTAAAGATCAAATATTTTTATTATAAAAAAGAATAAAACAATAGTATTCCTTAATTACATCCTGTGTTTTTAAGAGTTTAAAATACTTTAATAAGAAGTAACATATCCTGGGAATTTCTGTATGCCTCACTTTCATCTATTCACATCATTAAATATCCATTACTCCTAAATGGGTACAACAAATTAAGCTATTAGAATTTCTAATGTCAAATAGTAGAAGCAGTGTACTCTATAATTGCTGTACTTCTTAGTTGTTCGAATGAACTAGTAATAAGTAATGTGAATAACTTTTTTCTGAGATATTTAAAAGCCATTTCTTAAAAAGAATTAAATGACTTATTAACAGCTAAATTTTAATTTTACATCAAGTATTTTTTCATAGGCTTTGTGGGAGGAAGTCATGGAATTCCAGAGAGCTAAAAGTTCAGGATATCTTGCAAAACCAGTGGCTGTGGGCCAAATCAAAGACATCCTCTTTTCCAGAATCTTTTAATTGAAGAATAACAGTGTCACCATGAGTTGTTAAAGGGTATTTCCAAAGAACATTATTGTTTTCTTTATTGACTTGCTTAAGGTTAGTTAAATATATAGAGATTATATTCAGATTTTTTCTTTGGAAATTTTAAAATTTAGGTTACATAACTATATATTGATTGGATTTAGTGCTGTAGTAATGTGAGTATAAATACTTCACTCCTAAATTTAGGGTTCTTTCAGGCTATTCATGTATAGTTTCTTAACTGTTTTAAATATTTTTAAAATTTTGGTCATTAATATACTGAATTAAGGCCGGGCGCGGTGGCTCACGCCTGTAATCCTAGCTCTCTGGGAGGCCGAGGTGGACGGATCATTTGAGCTCAGGAGTTCGAGACCAGCCTGAGCGAGACCCCATCTCTACTATAAATAGAAAGAAATTAATTGGCCAACTAAAATATATATATAGAAAAAATTAGCCGGGCATGGTGGCACATGCCTGTAGTCCCAGCTACTTGGGAGGCTGAGGCAGCAGGATCGCTTGAGCCCAGGAGTTTGAGGTTGCTGTGAGCTAGGCTGATGCCACGGCACTCACTCTAGCCTGGGCAATAAAGTGAGACTCTGTCTCAAAAAAAAAATATATATATATATACTGAATTAGAGTAGACTAATAAAATTTCTGCAATTATGAACACTTATTTGATCACTGTGAATTCTCCCTTTATGCATGTAAAAAACATCTTTGCCATATTTTAAAGTAATGTCATTTGTCATAGATGAAATAAGTACTTTTAGGTTTGAGATTCTGTAAAAGACTGTACATGTATGGTCATTAGCATATTTTACAGTTGAAAAAACTAGAACTTTATGATTTGATTCATTTATTTCGCAACAAAAAATTATTAAGTATTTACATATGCCAGGCATTGTACTAGGAATATATCAGTGATCAAAAGACAAAAAAATTTATACTTTCATGGAGCTTATATTCTGGTGGTATTTGTTAAATTTAACTAATGGCAAAACAAGGACAATTGATTTGGTGTAATATTCCAGTGTTCGTAATGTGAAATTGGGCTTGCAGATATTTCTCATCCCACTTGCCAATTCAGATGGTTTTGTCATAGCCGCCTGAAGCCTCAGTTATATCTGCTTTAGGTGCAGAAGGGGCACTGGTAGTGTGATTAGATTGTAGCCCTAGTGTGTCTGCCTTTATATCACTATCTGATTTACTCTTCCTATTCTGTTGGGCAGCTTTATAGTTTGGTAAGCAGAAGAATGTACTTTGGAGTGAGACTGCATAATTTCACATCTTAGCACCTCCACCGCTTTTCTTGGGATGTTGGGCAAGTTACTTGTTTGTACTTCATTTCATTTTGTAAAGTGGGGTGAGTAATATCAACTTAGAATCATTGTGAGGAGTAAATGAGTTAATACACTTAAATACTTAAAACTGTGTTTGGCACATAACATCCTTGATAAATAATTGTGATGGTTATTACTCTTCTTCTTTATTTATAATTCTGAAATCCAAAAAGTTCTGAAATTAAAGGATTTTTTGTTAACTATTTGATGGCAGAAACCTTCCCTGAAGTGATGCGAGGCTATTTATATTCTTTGTTTCTCATACTTCATGAAAACTCACATATTTCTTTAAAAATTTTCTTTGCCTCAGCTATTGTGAAAGACTGTGTAACTGATTGAAAAGAGCACAATAATCATAGCAAACAATGTCTAGATTCTTTTTTTCCTCTAAAGAGATGGGATCTTGCTCTGTTGTCCATGCTGGTCCCAAACTCTTGGTCTTAGTCGATCTTCCTTCCTCCGCTTGAGTTGCTAGGATAACTTATAAGTTGTAATTTATAACTTACCATGCCGTGCTAGAAAATTTACATACATTTTAAAAGAGATATGAATCTGATTGATTGTGTTACTGCCCCAATTTGTGTTAGATGAGATGTTAATGCAATATGTGGTATATACTCTCTAGTAATAAATTCTAGAACGTATGTAGTTTCACAGGCATTGGTGAAGGAATGTGAACCTCTACTAGTGAAAATTATACTACATAGCTAAGTCTTTTTCTCACATTAATAACAAAATTTGTAATGATTTTAAATAGCTTACCTAAGCAGTAACTATCTTATTAATTATTAAAAGTACTTTGAGTTTTAAGAGCAATACATGAATCTAAGTTATTCCTCTTGAAAACTTGCTTGTAAAATTATTTGTAATTTTTATTGTAAAATTTGAAATCTTTATCCCTTGAGGTTAATAAAAAGATTTCAAGAAACATACTACAGCTTAAGAATGTTAAATCTGCCCTCTAACCAGCATGTTTTTTTCCCCCCTCATTGTGAAGTACCATGTTATTTAATGTGTGGAAACCATTATTATTTGTTATTTTATGATAGTTCAACAATGTTTCATTTATTCAACATTCTCTTGTCAGTGACTTCAACCCAAAGAATCAATCTTGTGGCCGGGCGTGGTGGCTCACGCCTGTAATCCTAGCTCTCTGGGAGGCCGAGGCGGGCGGATTGCTCAAGGTCAGGGGTTCGAAACCAGCCTGAGCAAGAGCGAGACCCTGTCTCTACTATAAATAGAAAGAAATTAATTGGCCAACTAATATATATAGAAAAAATTAACTGGGCATGGTGGCACATGCCTGTAGTCCCAGCTACTAGGGAGACTGAGGCAGAAGGATTGCTTGAGCCCAGGAGTTTGAGGTTGCTGTGAGCTAGGCTAACGGCACTCAATCTAGCCTGGTCAACAAAGTGAGACTCTGTCTCAAAAAAAAAAAAAAAAAGAATCAATCTTGTGAGCAGTAAAAATGAAATAATAAAAATATGAAAGTCACTTAATAGAACTCTTTAGTCTATTTTAAAAAATGTGTACCCCACCATATTATGTAAAGAATTTCATTCTCTTTTCAAAAATACAGAAATAACAGAAGTTAGAAGTAATAGAGTCCATTTGTTTTTAACTTAGTCATAATTTGGATTCCCAGCTTGCTGCAAAATAGAATGGTTGGGAAGAGAGGGAAGCATGTTGCCAGTACCTCAGTAGTATAGATAACAAGCCTCAGTAAGAGAGTGAGAAAACTTAAGTCAACAGAATGTTTTAAGTATATAGTCTGATAGGGGAAATGCCTCTGTGCAGCTCAGGATGTGTTTAATTCTATTCTGCAGTGTTTAATTCTATTCTGCAGATTCTGAGTCAGTGCCCTGTTATTGGCTTTTGCAGTATTTCAGAATTTTTATGAACTTTTATATTGTTTATAACAGATTTTTAAAAAATGGTCAATATATCAGGAAACATGTTTTAAAGGAAGTACCATTAATGGGCAGTTGAGGTGGCTCATACCTATAATCCCAGCACTTTGGGAGGACAGCAAGGCAGGAGGATCGCTTTAGCGTGGGAGTTTGAGACCTGCTTGAGCAACATAGTGAGACCCCATCTCTACATAAAATAATTTTAAAAAAAGAAATGAAAATACCATCAAAATGGCTTGAAGTTTCATACCTCTAAGGGGTAAACTTCCTGTTTATGGAAAAGGAGCTTATGTGTGACTATGGTTTAAAATGCCAGATGAATATGAAGTTACTGGAATACAGGCTTGCCCTTTAAAAATTGAGTATCTTAGGTTCAGGAAAAAAGAGTATTATGCTTTAAACAAAATTATTGCCATGTAAAATGACATTGGGATTTTAAAGGATGGTGGTGGTATTTGATATTTGATTAAACTTTATTTTAGGCTCTGTCATAAAAATAGAAGAGATAGAAAATAAAGTATAAATTTTCTTTGCTTCAGAACATTTTAGTATTTTATTAGTGTTTTTCTTTTCCCTGGAATTCTTTGCCATCAATAAAACTGGAAAATGTTATTTTTATGAACTCTTGTGTGCACTTTTTTTGTTTATCCATTCTTGAAAAGATATTGAGTATGCACCCTGTTAGTGGGGGCCTTGACTAATTAAATACTTAAAGTATTTAAGTGATGATTATACAAAAGTTTCTGTGCCTGCCTCGACACACTGAATTATTAGATGTGTATGTGTGTTAATTCTAAGCTCCCTGGTGATTCTGATACAATGAGCTAGGTTTTGAAATCTTTGTATGATAACAACTTTTTTGGTATTCTTTGCTTTGTGTAAAATGTTAGTGGGTCACCTGACTCTTTATCTTAAAATTATTTACATCTGAACCCCGTCTGGCCCCATATATTTAAGTGCTTTGAATTCACGTATAGTTTTAGTTGACTGTTAAGGGGCTTAAGGGGCCAGGGTACTGAAGTCTCTTGAGAACCTACTATTTTAAATAGTGGTATGGTTTTATTATTAATTGCTGTAATCTGAATTTGCCATTAATTTGCTTCCAGACCTAAAGTACTTACAGGTTTCTTTTTTAATTCCTTGGATGTTAAAGTTTGCTCCTAAATGGTGTTGCAGTTTCTAAATATTTTTTTTTAGTACTTCAGTAAGTGCTAAAGAATGTTTAAAATCATTAAATGAAATTCACCTAAATTTAATGTTTGCCTTTAGTTACAAAATTTGTTTAAAGAAAGAAAACTGTTGCAATAGAACAAATTTGATGAAATTTATTTCTTTGTTTTAAGCAATATACTTGTTTTTTGGAAACTATAGTTGAGAATCAACCTTTAGGCTGATCCCTTTTACCTGAATCAATGTTGAAAGTGTTGCACTGGTGACCTCTAGTGGTCTTGCGGCTAAAAAAGATTACCTGCTATCAAATATCAACAAATAGGAAGTACTTCTCATGTGATAGTCATGTACTGATTGTGGAATGAATTCAGATGATGTATAAAATGTGGTCCCAAATGATCACCTTTATCTGTATTCAAAGGAAGAAAAGTTATCTTCAAAATCAACAGTAGTATTTGTTACCCTGAATTTTTAACTGAAATTGAATATGGAGACTAGTTTATAAAAGTTAGTTTTTGCCTTTGCAATAGGTTTGTGGTAATGAATCAGAAGTTAGTCACCTACTCAACCTTTATATTCTTCAGATCAAAGTAATTAAAAATAAATTTTGTCCACTTAGGTAGATAAAAAATGAAATCTTTAGTATTTTTAAAAGTCCTTTTGTTGAAGCAACCACACATTCCATTGTAGAGCCTTTTTCTTCTCATATCTAAAGGACCTAGGTCTCTGACCTTATTTTCACAATGAAAATATACTTTCCCCCCCCCGAGACAGAGTCTTGCTGCTGCCCAGGCTAGAATACAGTAGCGTGATCATAGCTTACTGCAACCTCAGACTCCTGGGCTCAAGCATTCCTTCCATCCCAGCCTCCCTAGTAGCTGGGACTACATGCCTGCACCACTATGCCTGGCTGATTTTTCTATTTTTTTGTAGAGATGGGGTTCTCATTCTTGCTCAGGCTAGTCTCAAACTACTGGCCTCAAGCAGTCCTCCTGTCTCGGCCTCCGGAAGTGCTAGGATTACAGGGATAAGCCACCACACCCTGCCAAAACGTACTTCTTAAATCTAATCCTTAAGAGTGAGATTTTTTTTAAAAACTTTCAAAATTGTGAACTATAATTTATATACAGAAAAGCACATAAAACATAATTATATAGTTTAACCAGTCACAGTGCATGACTTATGATGGGGTTACATCCTGATAAACCTGTTGAAGTAAGTTGAAAATAATTGTGAATCAAAAACATGTCGCATTTAATATACCTAACCCAAGGAATGTCATAGCTTAGCCTAGCCTACCTTAAACATGCTCAGAACACTTACCTTAACCTACAGTTGGGGAAATCATTTAACACAAAGCCTATTTTATACTAAAGTGTTGACCTTAGCATATCACTAGCATGGGAAAAGATAAAAAGTTAGAAGTACAATTTCTGTTGTATTGTTGTATTGCTATTAAAAAATTTAAAGTCAAACCATCATAAGTCAGGGACCTTCTGCATTTTAAAGAGAATAACCATAATACTATCTCTAGAGAGATCAAGAGATAGCACATTGCCAGCACCCTAGAAACCTACCCTTCCAAATTACTGCTGCTGCTTTCCCCCATAGAGTTAACCACTAGCCTTTTTAGCAATCCTTGTTTTTCTTAATGTTACCAGTTTAGTTTTGCCCGATAGTGAACTTTATATAAATGAAATTATATAGAATGTTCTTTTGTGTCTTGATTCTTTTTCCCTCAACATGTTGATTCTTCTGTGTTATACATAGCTGTAGTTTGTTCATTTCTTTGGCTGTATAGTATTTCGTAATGTATGGTATTCATATGAGTGTATCAGAGTTGTCTGTTTTCTAGTTGATGGATGTTTAGGTTGTTCGCAGTCTTCATCTATTATGCATAATGGTCCTGGGTGTATGATTTTTCCATATCTCCTAATACATACATACATTTATTTATTTTATTATTATTTTTGGGAGAGACAAGGTCTCACTGTGCCCAGACTGCGGTGCAATGGTGTGGCCATAGCTCACTGGAGCTTCAAACTCCTGGGCTCAGGTTATCCTCCTGCCTCAGCCTCCTGAGTAGCTAAGACTATAGACATATGCCACCATACCCGGCTAATTTTTTAAAAAAATTTTTGTAGAGACAGTCTTGTGTCTTTGCTATAGTGTCTTGCTATGTTGCTCATGCTGGTCTTAAACTCCTGGCCTCAAGCAACACTCTGGCCTTGGCCTCCCAAAGTGCTAGAATTATAGGCATGAGCCATCATGCCTGGGCTGATACATACATTTATACGTGCCTTTCTGTTGGGTATTTTCCTAGGGAGTTTTGGTTTTAGGGTGTTTATATCTTCAACTTTAATTGGTAATGCAAAACTTTTCAAAAGAGGCTATACCAGTTTATAGTTCCATAAATAGTTTATGAGAGTTTGTTTTGATTCACATCTTCCTCCACAATTAGTATTGTTGTATTTTTAAAAATTTAGCCAATCTGGTATTGTGTTATTGTCTTGTGTTTTTAATTCATTCTAAAATTCTGTACCATTAAGCAATTCTCCTTTTCTCCTTTCCCCCAATCCCTGATAACCACCATTCTACTTTTCTGTGAATTTCACTACTTTGGATACCTCATAAGTGGAATCATACAGTATTTATCTTTTTGTGACTGGCTTATTTCATTTAACGTAATGTCCTTAAGGTTCCCCCATGCCATATCAAGTGACAGGATTTCCTGGCTATTTAAGGCTGAAATAATAGTCCATTGTATGTATATACTACATTTTGTTTGTTCATTCATCAGTTGATAGATGTTTGGGTTGCTTTCATCTCTTGGCTATTGTGAATAGTGCTGCTATGAACATGAGTGTGCAAATATCTATTCAAGACCCTGCTTTCAGTCCTTTGGGATATACTAATAAGCCCAGAAGCAGGATTGCTGAGTTATGTGATATTGCTGTTTTTAGTTTTTTGAGGAACTTCTATACTGTTTCCTTAGTGGTTAAAACATTTTATAGTTCTAACAATGCACAAGGTTCTAATTTTGTCACATCCTCACCAACACTTGTTAATTAAGATTTTATTGTGAACAGTTTTAATTTTACAGAACAATTGATCAGATAGAGCTCCCGTATGTTCCCTCCCCCTAATTTTTCTTTATTATTACATCTTGTATTAGAGTGGTACATTTGCTACAGTTAATGAACCAGTATTGATACATCATTACTAACTGAAGTTCATTTACTTCAGATCTATGGCTTTTGACAAATGTATAATGTTATGTATCCACCATTACAATATCAGACAGAGTAGTTTCATTGCTCCTAAAATATCCCTTGTGCTTCACCTATTCATCTTCCTCCCACCCTTGAACCTCTGGCACAACCACTGATCTTTTTGCTGTCTCTATGGTTTTGCCTTTTTCAGAAAGTCATATAGTTGGAATCATGCAGTATT
This sequence comes from Mirza zaza, assembly GCA_008750895.1. Classification (NCBI taxonomy): domain Eukaryota; kingdom Metazoa; phylum Chordata; class Mammalia; order Primates; family Cheirogaleidae; genus Mirza; species Mirza zaza. The sequence continues at coordinate 28,818 of VSMD01058941.1, forward strand.
TAGCATTTTCAGACTGCCTTCTTTCACTTAAATATGCACTTGAACTTCATGTCCTTTTATGGCTTGCTAGCTCTATTTAAATTAGATACCAGATTGGCTAAATTAAATAGAGCTTGCTGGCTCTATTTAAAAAATAGACTTAAGAAGCAGTTTTAGGTTCATAGCAAAATTGAGAGGAAGGTATAGTTATTCCCTATGTAGTCCCTGCCCCAACGCAGGCGTAGCCTCCCCCATTGTCAACATCCTACACCATAGTGGAAAATTTGTTACACTTGATAAAGCTACTTTGACTCATTTTTTTTTCTGAGACAGAGTCTCACTTTCTTGCCCAGGCTAGAGTGAGTGCTATGGCGTCAGCCTAGCTCACAGCAACCTCAAACTCCTGGGCTCAAGCAATCCTGCTGCCTCAGCCTCCCAAGTAGCTGGAACTACAGGCATGCGCCACCATGCCCGGCTAATTTTTTTCTATATATATTAGTTGGCCAATTAATTTCTTTCTATTTATAGTAGAGACGGGGTCTCGCTCTTGCTGTTCTCGAACTCCTGAGCTCAAATGATCCGCCCACCTCGGCCTCCCAGAGAGCTAGGATTACAGGCGTGAGCCACCGCGCCCGGCCCTTGACTCATTTTTATCACCAAAAGTCCATAGTTTAGGGTTAAGGACCCCTCTTGGTATTGTACATTCTATGGATATAGACAAATGACATGTGTCCATCATTATAGTATTAAAAAGTATTACTGCCCTAAAAATCTCTGTTCTGCCTGTTTATCCCCTTTTCTCACCCCCTGATTGTTTTAGTGTTTCCATAGTTTAGCCTTTTCCAGAATGCATATAGTTGGAATCATACAGTATGTAGCCTTTTCAGATTAGCTTCTTTCACTTAATAATGCATTTACGGTCGGACGCGGTGGCTCAAGCCTGTAATCCTAGCACTCTGGGAGGCTGAGGCGGGAGGATCACTTGAGCTCAGAAGTTTGAGACCAGCCTGAGCAAGAGCGAGACCCCGTCTCTACTAAAAATAGAAAGAAATTAGCTGGACAACTAAAAACATATAGAAAAAATTTGCTGGGCATGGTGGTGCACATGCTTGTAGTTCCAAATACTTGGGAGGCTGAGGCAGAAGGATTGCTTGAGCCCAGGAGTTTGAGGTTACTGTGAGCTAGACTAACACCATGGCACTCTAGCCCGGGGAACAGAGTGAGACTCTGTCTCAAAAAAAAAAAAAAAAAAAAGTAATAATGCATTTAAGTTTCCTCCATGTCCTTTCATGGCTTGATAGCTCATTTCTTTTTAGCACTGAGTAATATTCCCTTGTATGGAATAATATGGAATAATATTCCCTTGTATGTACCACAGTTTCTTTATCCATTTACCTGTAGAAGGACACCTTGATTGCTTCCAAGTTTTGGCAATTATGAATAAAACAGCTTTAAACATTGGTGTGCAGGTTTTTGTGTGGATGTAGTGTTTCAGCTCATTTGAGTAGATACCAAGAAGTGTGATTGCTGAATCACATGGTAAAAGTATGTTTAGTTTTGTAAGAAATTGCCAAATAGTCTTCCTAAGTGTCTGTATCATTTCGCACAACCCCAAGACCCCAGTATTGAATGAGAATTCCTCTTGCTCCACATCCTTGTCAGCATTTGGTTTTGTCAGTGGTTTGGATTTCATCCATTTTAGTAGATGTGTATCTCATTGTTTAAATTTGCTAATTTATATTTCCCTGATGAGAAACAATGTTGAGTATGTTTTCATATGCTTATTATTATTTTTAAGAGACAGGGTCTTGCTTTGTCACCCAGGCTAGAGGGCAGTGGCTTGATCAGGCTCAAGGAGTCCTCCTGGGTAGCTGGGGCTACAGGCATGTGCTAACCATGCACAGCTGATTATTTTATTTTTTTTAAGAGACAGGGTCTTTCATGTTGCCCATGCTAGTTTTCATATGCTTATTTGCCATCTGTATATCTTCTTAGGTGAGTTGTCTGTTCAGATCTTTTGTCTTTTTTAAAATTGGATCGTTAATAAGAGCTAGTTAAAATAATAGTTATTTTAGTAGTTCTTTGTATGTTTTGAATATGAGTCCTTTATCAGATACGTGTTTTATAAATATTTTCTCTCAGTCTGTGGCTTGTCTTTTCATTCTCTTAGGAGTGCCTTTTGCAGGGCAGAAGTTTGCTAATTTTAATAAAATCCAACTTACCCATTTTTTTTATGGATTGTGCTTTTCATATTATATTTGAAAACTCATCACCAAACCCAAGGTCACCTAGATTTTCTCATGAGTTACCTTCTAGCAGTTTTATAGTTTTGGCTTATGATCCATTTTGAGTTAATTCTTTGAAAAATACAAAGTCTTTGTCTAGATAAATATGTTTTTCATATGGATATCCAGTTGTTCTAGCACCATGTGTTGAAAAGACTATTCTTTGCTCCTTTGTCGAAGATCAGCTGATTATATTGGGGGGGGGTTATTTGTGGACTATCTGTTCTGTTCTATTAACCTATTTGTTTATTCTTTGACTTGTACTATGCCGTCTTGATCATCGTAGCTTTATAGTCAGTTTTGATATTGGGTAGTTAGTATCAGTACTCCAACTTTGTTGTTTTTCCACGTTGTGTTTGTTATTCTGGATCTTTTGCCTTTCCCTATAAACTTTAGTTAGAATCAGTTTGTCAATATCCACAAAATAGCTTGTTGGGATATTTGTTAGGATTGCATTCAATCTATAGATAAAATTAGGAAAAATTGACATCTCAGAATAATGAGTCTTCCTATCTGTGTACATGGACTATCTCTCCATTTATTTAGATCTTTTTTGATTTCTCTTAGCAGAGTGTTTCATAATTTTCCTCTTGTGCATGTTTTGTTAGATTTATGCTTAAGAATTTCAGTTTTTGGTGCTAAGATAAATGGTGTTTTAAATTTCAAATTCCAGTTGTTCATTGCTGTTACACAGGTAAGCAGTGGACTTTTGTATATTTCCTGCAACCTTGCTATAATTGATTATTTGATCCAGGATTCTTTTTGTCGCATTTTAGGATTTTCAGTGTAGGCAGTCATGTCATCTGCAAACAAAGAATTTTATTTCTACCTTCTCATTCTTTGTCCCTTTTTCTTTTTCCTCTCATCTATTGCATTAGCCTAGACTTTGAATATGATGTCGAATAGAAGTGATAAAAGAGGACATTTCTTCCTTTGTTCCTGATCTTAGGAGGGAAAGCTTCTAGTTTCACATCATTAAATATGATATTTAAACTATTGGTTTTTGGTATATATTCTTGGTATTTTTGGTATATATTTGGTAT